>MU713815.1:122005-137834 GCA_026770625.1 Nicotiana glauca | reverse complement strand
TCTAAGAAAAGTAGAGTAAAGATGATGGCTCATAATATTGTCGCTGAAGGAGAGCAGATCAAGAAAATAAACAAGCAATTGAAAGCAGGTAAGGAAGAAGAATCCTATAAATCTGAAGATTCATTTAAGTCTGCTACTAAGGGGGAAGAAAGTAGTCCTTTCAAAACTGAACAGGTATCTTCTGATTCTAAAGTTACTCCTGAGACAATCTCTGAAGTTGCTGCAATTAGAGAATGGATTTGCACTGATAGGATCTATAGCAGGTGTTGAGACTATAGAATATGGAGAAGTTGGTGGTAAAAATAAAAAGGAAAAGAAAAAGAGAGAAAGGGTGCTAGGAGCACTATGAGGGGAAAGGGTACAAGAGTGGTTGATTCTTCACCCACTCCTGTTGGTCTAACAAAAGAAACTGAGGCAATGGTTGTTGGGGAGAGGAATTTAGTGAAATAGAAGAGAGTGTGAGCAAACCAGGGGGAAGTGGGTCTGGCAAAGCTGCTGAGGGGTTGGTTCAACTTGGAAAAATTTAGATGAACCTGTTCCGTCTGAACAGGAAACCCTCGTGGACCTATTGATAGAGTTATCAATGGCACCAAAACTCATGCCATTCCCTATGGTTTCATTCTTAAAACTATGCTTGCACATTTCAAGGTACCTATGAAGAAGTGGGGTTAATACTCTGCTTGCTTAAGTTTATGAAGTCAAATGTCATTTTTAATGAACCTGGTTCATCTAAAAAGACACCTATAAATAGCAAAAGTCAGAGTCTTGGTATAGGAGAGTGAGGCAAAGGATATTGAGATAGCAAGGCTGAAGACACGATTGGTTGAGGTAGAATCTGAGAGATAGATGTTCTCAGAACTAAACTTGCAAGGGAAAAGGAGAAAATTCTTCAAGACATGCTGAAACTTCTCCAAGAAAATAACCCAACTCCCATCTCTTCCAAGCCTTAAGACTCCTAGCCTAATGTAGATAAACCAGTGACCCAGTTGAGGATGTTTTTTTTCTTTTGCTCATGTTTTCAGTATATTTATTTCTTCTTATGCTTTGTGGTAGAATCTTATCAATCATCAATGAAATTCACTGTTTTTGCTCTAACTGTTTGTTTATATTTCTTTGATGGTTGAAATTCTTAGTTTGATCTATGATGATTAATTCATGTTTGCATTTGAAGTAGCCCCAGTGGCCATGAGTAAGCTTTAAAATCTGGTTATCTCACATTTTTTATGCAACTTTTAGATGATGCCAAAAGGGGGAAAAGTTGTGCTTTGAACAAGTGATGTTTATAACCTAATGTACCTGGTTCTTGATGATAAGTGATAAAAAGGAAAAGTGTTTCTAACATTGTGTTGATGTTGAGCTGAGTTGAAACAGGGCTAAGCATATGAAAAACACAGAGTTTGTCATCATCAAAAGGGAAAATTTGTTAGCCCAAGTAAAGGTTAGTTTTGAAGACTGACAAAGGAACTCATGATGAACCAGGTCCATCCAGTGGTCCATCCCTTAGGTTCACAAAAATGGGCAGATTCAAGCATGCGGGTTTCACGTGAAGGAGATAAAATTAACTTAGTATATTTAATATCTCCTGATCGAAAAGGTTGCATAATTGATAAGGAGAAGGACTCCTTACTCAAAGAGAACACTATCCAAGATAGGGAAGGAATTAGCAGTTGAAATCAACTAGAACTCTTCCACCAAGGAAGAGTTGCATCAGAACTCTAGTTATTTCTTCATCTACTAACTCTATAAATTGTAGGATGTTCTCACATTAAAGTGTTGCACAAAAACACAGAAGATTAAACGTGAATTGGGAGCAAAATAGCAAGGCTTTTTGCAAGCAGTTCGTGTGTGATTCAAGTGTGCAAACCAGAAGCTACATGAACAAGATTGAAGAACCAGCACCATAAAGAGTTTTATGTGCCTTTCTTTATTTCTAGTTAAATTGTAGTAGGTGTTTTAATATTGTATCTTTCAGCTTTCATACAAGCAATTGTATAGGTACTTTGAGTATTCAAGTTAGAGTTAACTTGAAGTTGTCGCAGCTGTTAGAGGCTGGTTGCCACAACGGGATTAGAGTTACTTAGGTTTACAAAGAGTTTTGTAAATGCAGTTTTGGCTCAGTGATTTTAGTGGAAGTTTGGAAAAATCCTGCTGAGTAGTAGGTTGTGGTTTTTTCACCTTTTGAGCCAGGTGTTTTCCACGTAAAAATCTCTGTGTTCTTTATTTTATGTACTTTTCATTTCGAAAACATCAGTTGTCAGTACACCTAGAAGAACTAGGTCCTTCCAGAAGTAGTTTAAGCAAAAATTGGGTACCACACAAATCACTCTCCCTTCATGTGTGGTATTGACGTTTAGAACATCACCTACCAATCAGAATTTGCCAAAATACTAACTCCGGCAATTCAAGCCTAATTCTACACCGGACCTCCAAAACCAATTCCGATCGCACTCCTAAGTCACAAATCATCCCTCGAAGCTAACCAAATCTCCGAAAATCACATCCGAGCCCTCTAACTCAATAGTCAACATCCGGTTGACTTTTCTAATACAAGCCTTCCTTAAAGAGACTAAGTGTCTCATTTTCTACCAAAACCAAACCAATTCAACTCTAACTCACCAAATGCCGATAATGAAACATGAAGAAGCAATAAACGTGGAAAATGTCGGCAATAACACATGAGACAACGGGTCGGGTCATCACGTCCTCCCCAACTTAAACAAACGCTCGTCCTCGAGAGGGTCAAGAAACATACCTAAAGTCTTAAGTAGGTGAGGATATCTGCTCCACATCTCCTGCTCGATCTCCCAGGTAGCCTCCTCCACGGGCCGACATCTACACTGCACCTTTACCGAAGCTATATCCTTTGATCTCAACTTCCGAACCTGAAGACCCAAAATAGCCACTGGCTCCACATCATAGGTCAAATCATCATCCAACTGAACCGTGCTGAAGTCTAACACATGAGACGGGTCCCCAATATACTTTCGGAGCATGGAAACATGGAATACCGGATGAACCCCCGACAAGCTGGTTAGCAAAGCAAGCATATAGGCCACCTCCCCAAGTTTCCTAAGTATCTCAAAAAGCCTAATAAACCGCGGACTCAACTTCCCTTTCTTACCAAACCTTATAACGCCCTTCATGGGCGAAAACTTCAACAAGACCGTCTCGCCCACCATATAGGATACATCTCGAACCTTCCGGTCCATATAACTCTTTTGACGCGACTGAGCTGTACAAAGTCTCTCCTGGATCACTTTCACCTTCCCAGTCTTCTACTTACGCTGCTAAAGAAGCCTTCAAACCAATCAAGAGTGAGGCGTACTAGAGACCGGCGGTCAACCAATAAAGAATTAGAGTGATCGGCAAGCGACATGAGCGAAGGAAAAGCCTCGTCTAGCTACAAAGAGACGAGTGACCGCAAGCTAGCAACAACCAAGGCATCCTGGACCAACTCTATCCCCAATAATCTAGCCTCACCGGGCTCAAACCAACCAACCAGAGATCTGCACCATCTCCCATATAAGGCCTCATACGGCACCATCTGAATACTGGATTGATAACTGTTGTTGTAAGCAAACTCTACAAGCGGCAAGAACTCAGCCAAAGAACCTTCAAAATCAATAACACAGGAACACAACATGTCCTCCAACGTTTGGATAGTACGATCGGACTGTCCGTCCGTCTGAGGATGAAACACTGCGCTCAACTCCACCTGTGTACCCAACTCCCGCTAAAAAGTCTTCCAAAACTGGGAAGTAAACTGAGTACCCCTATTTGAGATAATAGAAACTGGGACCCATGCAACCATACAATCTCGCAGATGAAGATCCCTGCCAGCCACTCCGAAGAATAGGTAGTACACATCAAAATGAAGTGTGCGGACTTAGTCAGCCGATCCACAATCACCCAAATCGAATCAAAATTCCTCGAGATACGAGGGAGACCACTTACTAAATCCATAGTAATCCTCTCCCACTTCCACTCTGGAATATCCATCCGCTGAAGTACACCACCGGGCCTCTGATGCTCATATTTAACCTGGTGACAGTTGAGACACCGTGCTACATAACCCATAATATCTTTCTTCATTCTCCTCCACCAGTAGTGCTGCCTCAAATCCTGATACATCTTTGCGGCACCCGAATGAATAGAATACCGCGAACTGTGGGCCTCCTCTAATATCAATTTCCGAAGCCCATCCGCATTGGGCACGAAAATCCGGCCCTGGATCCTCAACACGCCATCATCATCAATGGTCACATCTCTGGCATCACCATGCTGGACCCTGTCCTTAAGGACAAGCTAATGCGGATCATCATACTAGCGCTCTTTAATGCGGTCATACAAGGAAGACCGAGAAACCAAACAAGCCAATACCCGACTAGGCTCCGAATTGTCTAACCTCACCATCCGATTGGCCAAAGCCTGGACATCAACTGCAAAAGGTCTCTCCCTAATTGGAATGTACGCCAAACTGCCCATACTAATCGCCTTCCCGCTCAAAGCATCGGCCACTATATTGGCCTTCCCCGGATGATACAGAATGGTAATATCATAGTCCTTGAGTAACTCAAGCCACCTTCGCTACCTCAGATTAAGATCCTTCTGCTTGAACAAATGCTGAAGACTGCGATGATTAGGGAATACCTTACAAAGCATGAACTATAGCAAAGCATGAACTATAGCAGCCAACTCCAAATCATGTACAGGCTAATTCTTCTCATGGGGCTTCAACTGACGAGAAGCATATGCAATAACTCTACACTCCTGAATCAACACACATCCGATACCAACTCTCAAAGTATCACAATATACAGTGTAAGAACTTAAAGCTGATGGCAATACTAATACTGGAGTTGTGGTCAAAGCTGTCTTGAGCTTCTGAAAGCTCTCCTCGCACTCGTCCGACCATAAAAATGGTGCACTCTTCTGTGCCAAGTTGGTCAAGGGCGAAGCAATAGAAGATAAACCTTGAACGAACCGGCGATAATAACCTGCGAAACCGAGGAAACTCCGAATCTCCGTGGCTGAAGACAGTCTAGGCCAACTCTGAACCGCCTCTATCTTCTTAGGATCTACCTGAATACCATCGCTGGACACCACGTGTCCCAGGAAAGCCACTGACCCAAGCCAAAACTCAAACTTGGAGAACTTTGCATAAAGTTTCTCCTCCCTCAATCTCTGTAATTCCACTCTCAAGTGCTGTGCGTGCTCCTCCTAGCTACGCGAGTACACCAGGATGTCATCAATCAAAACAATCACAAATGAATCCAGATACAGTCGAAATACATTTTTCATCAAGTGCATGAATGTAGCTGGGGCATTAGTCAGCCCGAAGGACATAACCAGAAACTCATAGTGCCCATATCTAGTTCTGAAAGTAGTCTTCATAATATCTGAATCCCTAATCTTCAGCTGGTGATAGCCTGAACGGAGATCAGTCTTGGAAAATACCTGTTCCCCCTGATGCTGGTCAAATAAATCATCAATACGGGGCGGGGGATACTTGTTCTTCATTGTCACCTTGTTCAATTGCCTGTAGTCAATGCACATTCTCATTGTGCCATCCTTCTTTTTCACAAATAAGACTCTTGCACCCCATGGTGACACACTCGGACGGATGAACCCCTTATCTAGGAGTTCCTGAAGCTGATCCTTTAGCTCTTTCAACTCCGCTGGTGCCATGGGATACGGAGGAATAGAAATGGGCTGAGTGACCGACACTAGATCAATATCAAAATCAATGTCCCTGTCTGGTGGCATGCCCGGCAGGTCTGCTGGAAACACATCAGGGAATTCCCTCACAATGGGAACAAAATCAAGACTAGGAGTCTCAACTCTAACATCTCTCACAAAAGCCAAATACGATAGACAACTTTTCCCAACTATCCGCTGGGACTTTAGGAAAGAAATCACCCTGCTACTAACATAGTCAGTCATACCACGCCACTTAATCCTCGGAACACCCGGTATAGCCAACGTGACTGTCTTAGCATGACAGTCCAGAATAGCATGGCATGGAGATAATCAATCCATGCCCAGAATACCATCAAAATCTACCATGCTCAACAGTAACAAATCAACTCGGGTCTCCAGACCCCCAATAGTCACCAGACAAGACCGATACACATGGTCTACAATAATAGTATCACCCACCGGGGTAGAGACGTGCACAGGTAAAGCAAGACACCCTCGGGTCGTACCCAGATGATAGGCAAAATATGAAGACACATAATAATAGGTAGAATCGGGATCAAATATGACAGAGGAATCCCTGTGGCACACTGAGATAATACCCGTGATAATTGAATCGGATGCAATGGTGTCCCTCATATCTGGGAGAGCATAGAATTGAGCCTGGCCACCACCAGATCGGTCTCCACCCTTGGGGCGGCCCCTGACTACCTGGCCCCCACCCCTACCTGACTGGGAGGGTGCTGAAGTAGATGGAGTAGAAGATTAGGGCTGATCCCTCTACTGAAACTGACTACCACGAACTCGAGGACACTGCCTCCTCATATGGCAAAACTCACCGCACTCGTAGCAACTGACTGGTACTGGAGAAGGGGACTGAAGGGAACCCCTCGCAATAGAAGAACCCTAGGCTAAATAGGCATGAGAAGAGCTCTGTGCGGGAAGGGCACTAAGTGAAGGCTGGACCTACTGGAATCCCTGATGCCCATGGCCTGAAGAAGCCACACTATACTCTGGGTGAGCTAATTGAGGAGGCCTAAAGGAACGACCTCTACCACACTGGAACTGGCCACTAGATGGAGCACTACTGAAACTGCCTGAACCTCGAGGCCTCTTAGCCTCCCTCTTCTCACGTTCCCTGCGGCAAACCGTCTCAATATCACGAGCAATGTCAACTACTTCCTCGAACAAGGCACCTAAAACCCTCTCTCTGGTCATCAAAATGCAGAGTGAATAGTTGAGACCATCCATGAACCTCCTAATCCTCTCCCAATATGTCGGGATCATCCAAGTAGCATGCCGAGCTAGCTGCAAAAATCTTATCTCGTACTGGGTCACAGACGTGTCCCCCTAAACCAACCACTCAAATTGACGACGCAGCTCCTCTCTGTAAGACTACGTTACGTACTTCTCTAGAAAGAGAGTGGAGAACTGCTGCCATGTGAGAGGCGTTGCACCAACTGGCCTACACCTCTCAAAATCCTCCCACCAGGTAAATGCTGGCCTTAAGAACTTAAAAGTAGTAAAAGCCACTCCACTCGACTAAAAAATCCCTGCATTGCGAAGCATATGCTGACACTTGTAAAGAAATCCCTGGGCATCCTCGCCTTCAGCACCACTGAACGTATGAGGCTGGAGCCTACCGAACCTCTCAAGATGACGTTGTTCATCGTCTGGCATAGCTGGAACCACATAATCTGGAGCTGGTACAATTGGTGCAACTAGGGCAACTGGTGTAACTGGTGCAACTGGCTAAGCTAGGACTGCTCCTGGTGTCTACAATCCCTAAACAACCTACTTAGGTATCCGAGAAGCGGGGGTCTGATTGCCTCCCCCGGTCTGTGATTGCATGAGCCACGCCAGTGCAAATTGATAGTATCTGAGCCAAGGCCTCCTGGAGACCCGGAATCACAATGGGCACTGCCTGTGCCTGAAAAGGTGCTGCTGGAGCATCCACAACTGGAGGCTGGTCCTGAACTGGGGCAACTGGTGGATCTATAGGTGTTGATCTCGCTGGTCTGCCTCGACCACGACCACGACCACGATCGCGTCCATGGCCTCTAGTGGGTGGTACTAGTGGTCGTCCGTCACGTCCGGTAGCACGAGTTCTCGCCATCTGCGACAGAATAGAATACAGAAGTTTAGTTCTCGGTTCAACAAAGTCGCTTGACAAGAATTTCAAGAATATGAAGTTTTTCCTAAAGGTTCTGCATCCTCTTGAGGATAAATACAGACGTTTTCGTACCGATCCGCGAGACTTTACTAAACCAACTTATGATTTGCGAGACCAAGTAACCTAGGCTCTGATACCAACTTGTCACGACCCAACCCCCAATCATGATGGCGCCCAACACACTGCTAGGCAAACCTGACCTTTCAACAATATTCTTGACTTAAACAGATCATTAGATGCAAGCACAGGTAATAATTACGAAAATGTCGTATCAAAATCCTAGAAATAACAATGAAATGAACTGAAAATTTAACAAAACACTGTAATATAATACCCAACTAGGACCCGGTGTCCTGAACATGAGCCTCTATTATAGAATATCCACCTAATACAAGTCTGTCTAAGAAAGTGGGAAAATAAAGAGTAGAGATAGGAAGGAGAGATCAAGGTTGCGAACGCCATGCAGCTACCTCAATGCTCTCTGATACTGCTGTCCTGCTAGATACTCCTCACTCACCCTGTAATGCTCCTGGATCTGCACGCAAGGTGCAGGGAGTAATGTGAGTACTCCAACCTAGTGAGTAATAAACATAACTAATGGCTGAAGAAAAGAAATCACGAAATAATACAAGGTAAACTATAACTGGCAGCCCAGACATTTAACAGTGAAACAACAAGTCAATGTAATAACAACACAAAAAGAACTATGACAGGTAAACATACAAGTAATGATGCATGAATGCAATGAAATGCATAGAACGGTACATTCCAGTTCCCGCTGCGGCGTGCAGCCCGATCCGTTTAGCGTCGACAACACTCACTTGGGCTGTGTATAGACTCTGGAGGGGCTCCTACAGTCTAAGCGCAAATAATAAAGCCATTTCATGGCACCAATATCCATATAATACCACTGCGGTGCGCAACCCGATCCATGTTCGATCCAGAAATTCACACAAGCCACACGGGCAATGTCAAATAATAGTTCTCAGCTCAGGATGTCAATAAAATAGTATTTTTGTTTTCAAATCTGAGAAAATGGCTGAGTATTTCAAAACAGTATTTGTACTTAGGACTAAATCCATTTATATGTCAAATAATGTGAAAAACAGTGATAGAAATCCCTGAAGGATCAAAACAATCGGCACAAAGCCCAAATGTACCAATGAAATCCAAGTAGGATGATTATCAAACAAGTCTTAGTAAAAAACACAGTATGAAAACCACTCGGGCAAGACTAAATCACAATCCCCAATCACAAACAACCCCGCACTCATCATAGAGTGCGTGTCTCGCCTCAATATAGCGTTACAATGCGATATACCAGGGTTTTAAACCCTCAGGTCATCATTTACATCTATTACTCACCTCAAGCCGGCCCAAAGTCTAGCTCGCTATGCCTTTTCCTCTTGAATCGACCTCCTCACACATCGAATCTGATCAAAACCACAAGGAATACATTACAATAGGTTAAGGAAACATAACCCAATCGAAAAGACTCAAAAAACATCAAAAATCACGAAGTTGGCAAAACCCGAGCCTCGGGCCCACTTCTTGAAAAAATACAAAATTCATATCACCGGATTTATCGTCTCGCCACGAGTCCATACATATCAAATTTACCAAAATTGGAATTCAAATGCCCCCTCAAATCCCAAATTTTCATTTCAAAAGTCAAGACCTAGTTCTTCCAATTTTACTCAAATTTCCATGAATTTAAAGGTTGATTCTTCAATAAAATGATGTTTCTAGGTCACGAGACTCACCTCCAACCAATTCCCATCAAAACCCTCTTCAATTTCTCCCAAAAAGCTCTCAAGGTGCTCAACAATGGAGGAAAAATGGTTAGACTCGCGGATGAAATATTTAATAAAAACCCTTCTGCCCAGGTATTTTACTCTATGCGAACACGAGGGTCCTCCCGCATTTGCGATGAACAAAACTTTAACTCTGCCAAAAAATTCCCTTTGTGAACGTGGTTGCATTCTCGTGAACGCGAAGGTCTGGGTCCTTCATCTTACGCGAACGCGAGCCTCCCTCACCCGAACGCGATAGCGGACCAACTTCCCCTACGCGATCGCGAGGCCCCCTGACGCGGATGTGTAGGCCAAAATTCCTGGCCCTCAAGTTTCCTCTACGCATTCAAGACATACCCATGCGAATGCGCTGAACAATTTTTCTGCAACACCAACAGCTGAAACCTGCAATCTTTTAAGTCAAAAAATGGTCCGATTGACCCTCCGAAATCACCTCGAGGCCCTCGGGACCTCAACCAAAAGCACCAACCCATCCTAAAATATTATTCAAAGTTTCTCCAATCATCAAAACACATCAAACAATGCTAAAACCATTAAATCACATCGAGTTCAAGCCTAAGTTTCTTCAAAACTTTCGAAATACGCATTTGATCAAAAACCTGACCAAAACACCTCCGTAAGATCCAAATTTTTCAAACACATCCAAAATCACCTAAAAAAGCTACTTCAACTCTTGGAATCTCATTTTGACCCCTAGATCAAAATCTCACCTACCAAACAGAATTCGCCAATATACTAACTCCGCCAATTCAAGCCTAATTCTATACTAGACCTCCAAAATCAATTTCGATCGCACTCCTAAGTCATAAATCATCCCCCGAAGCTAACCAAATCACCGAAAATCACATTCGAGCCCTCTAACTCAATAGTCAATATTCGGTTGACTTTTCCAATACAAGCCTTCCTTAAAGAGACTAAGTGTCTCATTTTCTACCAAAACCAAACCAATTCAAGTCTAACTCACCAAATGCTGATAACGAAGCATGAAGAAGCAATAAAAGGAGAAAACAGGGTGGTAACACATGAGGCGACGGGTCGGGTTGTCACAATGCTCCTATTTTTGGGGGCTACGTACATACGAGGTGACGAGAGTCCATGCGTAGCTACTATAATGCTATTGTCCGGGTAGTTAGGACCCAAGAGCATGCCATACTTGGATTAATTGTAAACTTACCGACATTTGAATTTCTTAAATCACATCGAATTAGCAAACGAATTTCTAAACAGATAAAATCTCATTTATTTCTTAAATAGTTAAAAGAGAATTTGTTTCCATTGGACAATTACTCAATATAGAATTCTTGATTGACTATCTGTGTGTTATATTTTGGAATGGGTCGAACGCCTCGACAGATGAAATAGATGCATCTATAGGCGCACCATCGACCCTCGGCAAGTGCACAGTTTATATTTCTGTTGGAGTGGGCCGTTGATCTCGGCATGATTTGCGCATACTTGTATTGCTGCTTGAACTTATTAAAGTTGTTATTGCCTCTTCATGGCTTGAGAATATTTGAAAAATAATGGAAAAGGAATTTGGGAAATTTTCCATAAAAAGGAATAATAGTTTACTTGTTCCCTTCTATTTGATAAAAATCATGCTGGTAGAGATTCACAATTTAATGTAATATTGACATCATTATTAGACAACTAATAAGTGTCGAAATTGACCATCTCGTCTCTACTTCATCGAGACTAGGCGGGATACTCATTGAGCACACGTTGTGTACGTACTCATACTATAATTCTGTGCATTTTTATTGCACAGGTATATGTACCTTTAGCGGTCTACTGAGCGTAGCAGCACGGATGATTCTAGGACTAAGTGAGCTGCATTGTTCAAGACGGCCACAGCTAGAGCAGTTCCTTCCAGTATACTGTATTTACTTCCTGTCCACTGTATTCCGAACGGGTGCTGTATTTTATTTTCTTGTCAGTAGATGCTCATGCACTTGTGACACCGGGTTCTGGGATGGTTTGAAGTATTTTATATTTACTGTTTATCATTTAAATTCGATTTGAGACTATTATCTTTTAAAATTGCTAAATTTGAAGGATATTCCTAGATTTCAAAAGTATTAAAATGAGATTTGGATTAAGTATGGCTTGCCTGACAGTAGTTTCCGGCGCCATCACAACCCTTTGTAGATTTTGGGTCGTGGCACCAGTCAAACAGGTTCACATAAATTGGAACGAAGGTAGTACTTTTTTTTTTAAAATTTTAAAATATATTTTCTTTTTATATTATTTGTATTTTATTTCTCTACTTTTACTTCGAGTGATTCCATAAAATTGCTTATATTTTATTTTTTTAATTTTATTATTCTCTTTTTTAAAACTACACCTCATAATATTAGAAATAATGAGTCATTAACAAACTTGGTGTATAATGAGTGATGCAATTAAAGTAGAATTTTGATGTTGAATGTGGTTAAACTTATTATATTTTTTAATCTTAAGTTATAATGGAACTCACTATTATTATGTTGGAATTTGACATACGTAAACTATTTTTTTTGCATTTTAAATTTTTTGTTATATTTTTGGTTCTAATTTACTTATTTTAGTAGTATTTGCTCATATTGCATGTTGTTCAATTGAATAATGTTATGATATAATATTTATAATAAATATTAATTTATTTTATTAAATATGAATTCTATGATATTTTACAAAACATATGTTTTTAGTTTTTGTAAGTATCTAAATTAAATAATATTAATTTAGTAAATATATAAAAATTATTTTTATAATATTAGTTATAAATATATAATTACTAATTAATGTATATTCATGAAAAATATACATCTTAAATACCAAATATAATATTGTTTTTACTTATAAAAATTTATAGGCATATATTATTATATTAACTTTTATGTTTTGATAATTAATTCATTTAAAATTTTATCTAACTATGTAATTATATTTGTGCATCCAAACAGTAAACTAGTAATTACACAATAACAAACAAACATGTCATCGTAATTATACAACTGTGTAATTACTAGGTTTTATAATTACTGCCATAGTAATTACACCAACTCCAATTACCTAGTGGCTTTCCAAACAGACCCTAAAAAATATTTATGTGAAGAGCTTCTTTCTATCTTTTTTGGCTCAACCAAAATGACTCCTTATCTTTTTCCTTCTCCCATATTTATTTTGAATAGTCTTGTCTAAGCCCTAAAAATAAAAATTAAAGGGAATAATAATTTTAGTAGAAAGTTTTGTTGGTAGATTTTACATGGCTAAACCAACTTTTTTTTTCGTCAAAAGAACTTATATTAATTAAGTAGTAACATTACAAAGAGCTACTTGCACACTATTAAAGAGTTTTCAAAATATTGACCTAGTGGTTGGTCATTTGGCAAAGTGGGTGGGTTGTAGAACAAATCCGTTGTATTGTAGGGTTTGACTAAACGTCTGTAAATAGTCCCTTCTTGATTAGCTAATAGTTGAGATAACAAAAAGTCTGGTGGTTGAGTGAAGATAGTTGTGCAATTATGAGCTTGAGTAATCGAGCCTTGTTGAGCAGATAATGTGCTTCATAGTTTTGCTCCCTGTATATGTGGGTGATGGGTGAATTACCCAGCTGCTGGAGTAAGTATCTACATTCCATTATAGAGGATGGGTAGTGCAGATCATCATTATTGAGCATTGTTATTACCTCAATAGAATCCATATTTACTTTCAGTGGTGTGAGATGATGTTGTCGTGCAAGCTGTAAACCTTGTAGTAAGCTTTTAGTTCCATGCATGTGGAATTGCCTGTTGAAGATGAACCCATGAACCCCATTAAACACTGACCTTCTGAATTTCATAAAATTCCCCCAAGACCATTGATAGAAGTGTTTGATTTGGCCGCTCCATCTGTGTTAAGCTTAATTGTGCCCACCGCTAGGGGGTGCTTTTTAATATGAATTGGAGTACATGCGTTTAGTTTTTTGATTTTTTGTGTTTTAATTAGTAAGATAATAGAATTCTGCAGTTTGGGAGATTATTTGCTTTGTTGAGGGTGGTGGTTTAGTGTTTTGGCTATTAAATACATAGTGGTTCCTTAACTTCCAGATGTGCCACACTATGTTTTTGGAATAAGACTGGCTGGGGGTAAGTTATAAGATAATTCTTTTGCATTTTGGATTAGGTAGTAGATGGCTTGAATTGGTGTTAAGAAGTGTGTATTGCAATATTGGATGCAAGGTGCCAACCGAAGTTGAGCCCATATGATATTTGTGCGTGGGCAGTTGAATAATAGATGGTTAATTGTTTAAATGTTTTGGTAGCATAGAGTACATGTATTTGATAAGGTAACCTTTATATGATATAGGTACGAGGCAGTTATTAAGCATTGATTTGAAACTAAACAAAAACGTGGGTTACATTTGGTGGTAGAATCAATTTCCAAAGCCAACGGTGATGGTATAGCGGAGCTAGTTCTTGGATAGCTATGTATAGAGATTTGACAGTAAACTGACCATTTGCAGTTAGTCCCTAGATGATTGTATCAATTGCCTATGTGTAGTTAATGTTGGTATAAATATTTTTGTTATTTGGGAAGTAATATTGTCTGCTAGAGAGAAGATAAGGAGGATGTGTCGATTGCGTTATGGGATATATAGTTGCTAAGGGTGCATTGAGCTTCATAAATTTGCAGAGGTCCAGGGACTAATTTTTGAAGAATTATATTTGGCCCTATCCATGGTTTGTGCCACATATTTATATATGTGCCCCATGCAATATTCCATACTAGGCCGGTTTGGCATAGGTTCCATCCCAGTAAAAAATTTCTCCAGGTGGAGGAACCATGAGCTCCTGCTTTTCGATGCATATAAATGTTTAGTAGTATGGATTCCCAAAGGGAATTATTAAATAGCCACCAAGCAAGATTTCCTAATAGTGCATTATTCTTAGTTGCTAAATTTTGAATGCCTAATCCTCTGTTCTTTTTGGGTCTTTGAATTACAAGTGTATTCGTTTTTATGCTTAGTAGTGCCCCAGAGAAAGTTTCTTTGGAAACAGTTCATTTTGTGGATGAATTCTGACGAAATTTTTATGTATCGCATTACATGGTTTGGTAAGGTGTTTAGAGTAGAATTAATTAATGTAGTCCGACTTGCCATGGAAAGAAATTGTGATTTCCACCCTGATAATCTTATTTTGAAGTTATCAAGTATGTATTGGAAGTCATTTGAGGTGGGTCGCTTTATGAATAAGGGGAATCCGAAGTATTTTCCAAAGTTGGTACCTTCCCTCATGTTAAAAGATGATAAGACAAAGTGTTTGTCTGCTGGCGAAGTGTATTTTGAAAAAAATATTTTTGATTTTTGAAAATTTATACTTTGGCCAGACTTCTGAGTGAAAGTTGTTAGTGTATTCGTTATGGAGTGCACAGTTGAAGTAGTTATGTTTGAGGTTATGGTGATATCGTCAGCAAAGAACATATGAGATATTAAGGGCCCGGTATGGAAAAGTTTGATTACTTTCCATTTTTGATAATCCACCAGTTGGTATATTTGCCTTGAGAGACATTCTAGACATAATATGGAGATGTAAGGGGAAAATGGGTTGTTGATATCCAATTTTTTCCTAACTATTTTTATACCCAAAATATTTCCAAAATAGAATATATGTGCATATATAAGCGCACCCAAAAGTTTTGGCATTTCTTTTAATTTTTAAACCCATTGATTACCTATTTCAATACAACAAAATCCAGTAATTATTTTCAAAAATTATCATTTTAGGGGAATAGCTTATTTCATTCTCATATTTACACCAAAATATAATTAAGGTGATTTTTGCATGTTTTTACGAATTTATTTGATATTTTGGTGATTAAGGAAAATGGTACTGCTATTCTAGTGATTGGCGGGGGTATATGCTCAAAAGGGCAAGGTAAAGTAAACTGATAATATCTGGTGGTATTGCGGTATCCTCTTGTTGAATCGACTGTGATGATGGAGTTGTTGATGGCATAGGGAAATTTCTGAATGTCTTTCGTGGTATGAATGGATGCTTGATGTGTGTATGTATTCGTATGGCGGAGTGTGGGATCAGGCATAGTAAATCAGGCGTTATATATGTGTTGGAGACTAGAAGTTCTCGTGATCCGCCTATGCAGTGGTTGTATATCGTGTGTATCG
>MU713815.1:80064-111603 GCA_026770625.1 Nicotiana glauca | reverse complement strand
CAGGCCTATTGATATTGCGCTTGGGCTGTAGGAGCCCCTCCGGAGTCTGTACACACCCCCAGTGAGCGCAGGGTACGCAGGTGAGTTGGGAGTGGGCCCGAGAGGCCGTTGCTTGTGTGTGGTGAATTGGGAGTGGACCCGAGAGGTCGTTGCTTGTGTGTGGTGAGTTAGGAGTGGGCCCGAGAGGCCGTTGCTTGTGTTTGGTGAGTTGGGAGTGGGCCCGAGAGGCCGTTGCTTATGTGTGGTGAGTTGGGAGTGGGTCCGAGAGGCCGTTGCTTGTGTGTGGTGAGTTGGGAGTGAGCCCGAGGGGTTGATGTTGTGTGCTGGTGAGTTGGGAGTGAGCCCGTGTGGCTGTTACTATACTGAGATATTGATATTGAGCCCGAGGGGCAAACTTTTGATTATTCCTTAATTGTTGAAATTGTTGTTTCCACTATTTTTTGAAAGAGAATTATCTGATACCTTATGGTTTTTATGGTATAATTGATTTTAATGCTTGAGATAGCATTATACTTCAGATATTTTTTTTATAAAAGATTTTCATGGAACTACTGATTCTCGTAAGAGTGGTATCGTACTTTATAGCATGATGTAGTGCTTTTACGTGATTTCTTGCCTCTCAGCATTATTTACTCTTATTACCACTGAGTTGGAAGTACTCACTCTACTCCCTGCACCTCGCGTGCAGTTGCAGGTATTGATCACCTGGTAGCGGGTTGTTAGCAGATTGAAGGTATTTCTATTGTAGCCGAGCAACGTGACCGCCAGCGTTCATGGCACCGGATTTCATCTTGAACTTCAGATTTCATTATAAATACATATATATATATATAGTTGACTTTGTAGTTGTGTTCCTACATCATAGATGCGCGTGACTTGTGACACCCTAGTCGGGCTGAGCTGGGTTGTATATATATATTGTTAATCAACGTCATTTAAGTTGCATTTTCTGTTCGTTATGTTTAAGAATTGTTAGAAAGGAGATTTGGGTTAGTTGGCTGGCCTTGTCTTCACGAGAGGTGCCATCACGACCAGGTTTGGGAATTTGGGTCGTGACAGATCATCATCTCCATGTCTACCATTCCCACCCGTTAAGGTATTACGCGCGGAAGGGTACAGTTACCTACTGCATGCTATTACCCACCCCACTTATCAGTCCGGGAGGCGTTTAGGACGACTAATCCAAAAGGGAGGGAGCTTGTCTTTTCAGAGGTTTCAAAAGGATAAAGTTCTAGGGCGACAATCAAAACACATTAAACAGTTAATGGGGAAATAAGAACAATTAAAGGCTCAAGTAGGCCTCCTTACTTAAAGAAACAAATTGTTTAGCACGTCTTACACATACTGTTTAGGTCCTTGATTAAAATTAGCGTAGAAAGAATTGATTTACCACATATTTCCCAAATAGGGAGTCCGAACTAGTCCTACTTAGATGTATTTGTGGAAAACTAACAATTGATTAATTATCTAACTACTTATCTACGTTAAACAGGATCTATAGGCATGATATCTACTAATTCAGAGACGCGGGAGAACAAACTGATTGCAAAATTATTATGTTCTGCGAGTGTTAGATGAACTATCACTGATTTTAGATTTAAAATGCGAGTGGGCAATTCAAATTTAATTGATTACTCCTATAGGCATGCTTTCTAGGCGTCACTGATTTTGTTATGCAGAAATCCTCTAGGCAGGTCATTAATGTGTCATCGATTTATTTTAGATCCTATAAATATCTTTGCCTAATGACAGATGCACCTGCAAAAATGCAGGAAATCCACTAGACATATCATCTATATGATGTGCAAAATTTCAACATTGATTCATATACATGGTATATATTATGAAGTACAGAAACCTATGAGCATGGTATTTATGTGACAATGTAGAATTTGAAGGTGATAACCTTATGATCACGATTTCTAGGTGATAGTGCAGAATTTGAAAGCATTAATCCTATAGACATGATATCTATATGAAATGTAGAATTTGGAAGAATAAATATACTATAGACATGATATCTACGTGAAATGCAGAATTTGGAAGAGTAAATATCCTATAGACATGGTCTCTATGTGAAAATGCAGAATTTGGGAAAGTATACACCCTACAAACATGATTTTCTACGTGCAATTACAGAATTTGGAAGTGATAAACCTATAAACATGATTTCTAGGAAGAAGTTGAAAATATTAATCCTAGGAACATGGTTTCTATGTGGAAATGCAGAGTTTTAAAGTAATAACCTGCAAACATGATTTCTATACAGAATTTGAAAATATTAATATGATAGGCATGATATCTACTGTTTGGCATGCATCCAGTCACATCCCTTTTGAATATACCCCATATAGTTATTACAAAGTTTATTACAAAGCTTATTAAAGACCAAGTGAATCAAAAGGAATAATAACACTACATCAGTGATTACATCTACATCTAATCAGCCTAATCCAGACTCAAAGTCTAATAATGCGAGATAAACCAACTTCCAGGATCATATTTTAAAATCCTTTCTCTTATTTGGGATGTGTCAAAGTTCTAAGGAACATTAAGAGTTCCAGGAAGTGCTTACACCCCAAATATCATTGCAGAATAGATTATAGTGCAGTGTGGAAGGGCCAACTCTCAAATGTCCAAGTTCACAGGGAACTCCGGGTCCCAAAGAAAGGCTCATAAGAGGGGGGTAGGACTTAAGGACTAGGAGTAAGTGTAAGTGCAATGAAAAGGGAATTAGGGAGAGCCAGGGCAGGCTGGTTGTCATGCTTAGCAGTTGGGCTACTGGCACACCCTCTGTCCAGTTTGTCAGCTTAAAGATTAGAGAATTAGGACCTTTTGAAGGTCAGGTTCAGCCCTGGACAGCAATTTGGATGCTGTCAGGCTATACATTAACTCAATGCACATAAGGGAATGGGGGTATGGAAAATTGAAAGAGGTTAGGATCCAAAGGACCCAGTCTTAATCCATGACAACAACTTTGTATGTTTCGATGTCTTAATCTACAGTCCAAGCACACAAAAAGGGAACGGGGATAGGGATTCATTGCAGCAATAAATAGCAAGACATAAGTAGTTACTTTAAAATTGAACTCTACAAAGAAGTAAAGTAGGCATGGGCATATAAGCTTGTAACTAAACACATTGGATATGCTAGAATCAAAAAGTAGGACATACTAGTTCAAAGAAGCAAGTAAGGAGAAATAGTAGACTTATGGAAGCCAAAGTGCAATCAAGAAGCAAGAGTGTAGGTTTTTAGAAGAGAGTTGTGATTTTTATATCCTTAAAAATCCTTTGTGTGTTAATGAAAGAGTAGGGTATTTATAGTTGAAAATAGGTGTAGAAAATAAGGCAGGAATCAGAGTTTAGTGGTAATTATGGAACTATGCTCCAATTAAAATCAACCAGTATATGGACTTCCTTTTATTGAGGAGTTCAAATTTAAACGTAATGGGCATAAGTTATTTAAGGAAGGAGATCAAGTAAATATCTTATGCAGAGCAGACAAATAAGGGTAAATACATATATGACATTTAAGTTAAAAGTCTAATGATACTTTAATTGTGAAAAAAAGGAAAGAAACTCAGTAAAACAACCAGTAAAAGAACCAAATTGAAAGCCTTGTTCGAGTCAGAAAAGAGGTAATGGAAAGTTTTAATTTAGGGGGAAAATCAGTAACAATCAAATAAGCAACATTAAAGGGATTCAGAATCAATTAACAGTTGGCAAAACCTTTGAAAGAGAAGTTCTCCTATATAAAACACATAGACATGTCAAGCAAGAAGGAGGTCATGCTAATTACGAAAGACTGGCAAGAAAGTTTCAGAATCACAAACGCAGAAAAGAAAAAGTTAAAACTCAATTCATAAACTCAGAGTGTGTCTGAGAGTTCAAAGTTTCAAAGTAGAAACTTTGCCTAAACATAAAACCAAAATTTCCAAAGGACCCCCCAAATCCTAGGGTTTTTAAACTCGAATTCGATACAGAGATGAGAAGGCAAGCTATTGAAATAGACTTAAAGACCTCTTTCAGATTGCGCTCGTCCTACTCGGTTCTTGCTTTCACTGGCAGTGTTGCTAAACAAAGCAATTCTAATAGTATCCATGCATAACTTTTAAAAATAATGATGTAAACACATAAATAATAATTAAAAAAATGATTTTCTTTGAGATGAATCCGACGTATGCGACTCGGTTAAAGATATTGCGACCTCTTTACTTCGGAATTTTGATGGTCCTCCTCAAAATTCTGCCCAAGTTTACTGGGTTGGTGCCTCTGACGACTGCGCGCGATGAATGGAGAAAGTCAACTTCGGAATTTTGAGGGTCCTCCTCAAAATTCTGCCCCAGTTTCCAATATCGGGGGGAAATGAAAATTTTATTGAATTGTGACCGAACCCATAAGGATGCCTACGTATCCCCTCTTAAACAGGAATCAGGTCAGGTATAGTTCAAATTACATCATAAAGAAATCGTAATGGTTACACATAGTATCGCTTAACTGCATCTGAATTGATCGGCTTTGGTCATACTTCTCCGTCCATTAGTACGAGTATGAGGGCTCCTCCTGTTAGGACCAAGAGAACCATGTATGGGCCTTTCCAATTAGGAGAAAACTTTCCTTTGGCCTCATCCTTATGCGAAAAAATCTTCTTCAGTACTAACTGCTCCGGTGTGAATTGTCTCGATTTGACCCTTTTATTAAAGGCTCTGGACATCCTGTTCTGATACAATTAACCATGGAAAATTGTGCTCATTCGCTTTCGATCTATAAGGGCTAACTGCTCGTAGCGACTCTTTACCCATTCTGCATCTTCAAGTTCCGCTTCCGGTATAATCCTCAGGGAGGGAATCTCTACCTCGACCGGGATGACTGCCCCAGTACAGTAAACCAACATATAGGAGTCACCCCGGTTGATATGCAGACTGTGGTACGGTACCCCAATAAAGCGAAGGATAGCTTTTCGTGCCGCTGCTTGTGTTTCTCTATCATTTTCCTTAGTATCTTCTTGATGTTTTTATTGGCCGCTTCTACAGCTCCATTCATATGAGGTCTGTAGGCTGTAGAATTTATGTGCTTAATTTTGAACGTCTCAAACATTGCTTTTATCAGGTCGCCGTTGAGATTGGAACCATTATCGGTAATGATTTACTCTGGGATGCCTAACCGGCAAATGATACGGTCGCGGACAAAGTCTGCCACAACCTTCTTGGTCACTACCTTATATGATGCTGCTTTAACCCATTTGGTGAAATAATTAATTGCCACTAGAATGGACCTGTGCCAGTTTGATGCGGCAGTCTCGATAGGTCCGATGACTTCTATTCCCCAAGCAGAGAATGGTCATAATGAGCTTGTTGCATTGAGCTCGTTAGGAGGCACCTTTATCATGTCTGCACGAATTTGGCAATGATGGCATTTCTAAACATACTGGATGCAGTCTGTCGCCATAATCATCCAGAAATAATCGGCCCGAAGTATTTTCTTGGCTAAATGATGATAGAGTGGCCAATGCATTGGCGAATTCATTCTGAACTCTAGGACAATGCCAGAATTCTATCTTTGTAAACCTTTTCCTGAACTCCTGTACGTGATGCAAGTATGGGAGTATCTTGGAGTTCTTGGTTTCCAACTCTTCTCAAACCTGATGTATGAGCAAGTCGGAATACCCGATCACTAGTAACTCCTGAATGTTCATGTCAATGGCCAGCTTGAGCCCCAAGATGCAGGCTTCGTACTCGGCCATGTTGTTGATGCTCGGGAACCTAAGTTTGGCGGATACTGGATAATGATGACATGTTTCTAACACTAGAACTACTCCTATGCCAACTCCTTTAAAGTTTGTTGCTTCGTGGAAAAGCATTCTCCAGCCATCATAGGATTCTGCAATGTCTCCTCCTATGAAAGCGACCTCCTCGTCAAGAAATATGTTTTTAGAGGCTCGTATTCTCCACCCATAGGGTTTTCAGCAAGATGATCGGCTAGTGCTTGCCCTTTGATCGCTTTTTGGGTTACACAGACAATATCAAATTCACTCAACAGGATTTTCCATTTGGCCAGCTTGCCCATAGGCATGGGCTTCTGAAAGATGTACTTCAGCGGATCCATCCTTGATATGAAATAAGTGGTATAGGCACAGAAATAATGCCTCTAATTTTGAGCTACCCAAGTCAGGGCACAATAAGTGTGTTCTAGCAGGGAATACCGGGCCTCGTACGGGGTGAACTTCTTACTGAGATAGTAGATGGCTTGCTCATTTCTCCCCGTTTCATCATGTTGTCCTAAAACACAGCCAAATGATCCATCCAGTAATGCAAGGCAGAGCAATAGCGGTCTTCCTATTTAGGGCAGGACCAGGAATGACGGCGTTGATAGGTATTCCTTGATTCTATCGAAGGCTTTTTGACAATCATTAGTCCATTTAGTGGCGGCGTCCTTCTTCAACGTCTTAAAGATTGGTTTACAAATGACAGTGGACTGGGCTATGAACCGGCCGATGTAGTTGAGTCTCCCCAAGAAACTCATAACCTCTTTCTTGTTCTTTGGCGGTGGTAATTCTTGAATGGCTTTGGCCTTTGACAGATCGAGTTCTATTCCTCGTTGACTTATGATGAACCCAAGCAGTTTTCTGGCAGGAACCCTGAATACACACTTGGCGGGATTTAGTTTCAGATTATACCTTCTCAAGCCGTTGAAGAACTTTCTTAAATCCTCCATGCGGGCACAGAAATAATGCCTCAGCTTCTGAGCTACCCAAGTTAGGGCAGAACAAGTGCATTCTAGCAGGGAATACCGGGCCTCGTACGGGTGAACTTCTTGATGAGATAGTAGATGGCTTGCTCCTTTCTCCCCGTTTTATCATGTTGTCTTAAAACACATCCGAATGCTCCATCCAGTACTGCAAGGTAGAGCAATAGCGCTCAACCTAGTTCGGGCGGGACAAGGACTGGCGGTGTTGACAGGTATTGCTTGATTCTGTTAAAGGCTTTTTGACAATCATTAGTCCATTAGTGGTGGTGTCCTTCTTCAACATCTTAAAGATTGGTTCACAAATGACAGTGGATTGGGCTATGAACCGACTGATGTAGTTGAGTCTCCCCAAGAAACTCATAACCTTTTTCTTGTTCTTTGGCGGTGGTAATTCTTGAATGGCTTTGACCTTTGTCGGATCGAGTTCTATTCCTCGTGGACTTACGATGAACCCAAGCAGTTTTCTGGCAGGAACCCTGAATGCACACTTGGCGGGATTTAGTTTCAGGTTATACCTTCTCAATCTATTGAAGAACTTTCTTAAATCCTCTATGTGGTCAGTGGCTTTCTTGGATTTAATGATGACATCATCTGCATACACCTCAATCTCTTTGTGTATCATGGCATGGAAAATAGTATTCATGGCCCTCATGTAGGTGGCCCAGCATTCGTTAATCCAAACGGCATTATCTTGTAACAATACATTCCCCATGGCATAATGAAAGCGATTTTCTCCGTGTCTTCTTCGTCCATCCATATCTGATGGTACCTAGCAAAACAATCGACGAATGACTATAGCTCGTGCTTGGCACAGTTGTTGATCAGGATGTGTCTGTTCGGGAATGGGAAGTCGTCCTTTGGACTGGCCCGATTGAGGTCCTGGTAGTCGACACAGACTCTGACCTTCCCATCCTTCTTTGGCACTGGCACAATGTTGGCTAACCATGTCGGGTACTCCACTACCCTAAGGACCTTGGCTTTGACTTTTTTGGTAACCTCTTCGTTGATTTTCAAACTCATGTCTAGCTTGAACTTTCTGAGCTTCTGCTTTACCGGTGGACATGTCGGATCTGTTGGCAGTTTGTGAGCTACAATAGATGTACTGAGACCGGTCATATCATCATATGACTAGGCAAATATGTCCTCATATTCTTTTAAGAATTTCATGTACTCTTCCTTTTCTGATGGTGACAGGTGAACACTGATGCGTGTTTCCTTGACATTCTCTGTATCCCCCAAGTTGACGACCTCGGTTTTGTTACGGTCAGACTTAGGTCTATTCTCAAAGTCTTCGGCTTCTTTAACGACCTCTTCTGCTATCTCATTCTCTTCCGAGTCTATATCCATTTGTTGTGTTACCTCGTCGCATGTCACATTCGTTGGTTCATCAAGATAAGTAATAGTAATGTTGTGTAAAGTAAATGGCAGAGAAAAATAATAAAAAACTGAAATACTTTGATAAATTCCAAAATTGTTTTGAATATCAGAGCTCTTTTCAAATTTAGAGATAATACTGAAAGGAAATCAACTAATGAAAAAGTAAAAATAATGCATAGTGCTTTGTTCAGCCTTGCTACCCCGAAGCTTTTCGGGCTTTGGTGGTTCTGATGGACCAATTGTTGAGGAGCTCTCCTTGGCTTACCTCCTGTATGGAAGGGCCTTCCTCCCCTTCCTCCTCAATAATGACATGACAGTCCATATTGTCATCTTCCAAGCATAGGTTCTTCATTGCGGCTAATGTTTCATCTTCCTCTGACCCATATATGATGTCTGCTGGTTGGAAAGTATGCTCCAGGCGGGGTATCGGGTGCTCCAGCGGATAGTAAGGGCCGTGCCATGGTGGCGACCAGTTCCTGAATTCCTGCCAAGTATATCGATACCCAAACCCGAAAGTGGTGCCATGATTCTTCTGTTTGATAGGCTTGGTCATTCCCTGGAGATTCTTGCCAAGGCCTTTGTTAGGTTCATACCCGCACCAATTCAGTATACTCTCTATCTTGTTATCCCACCACTTATCTTTATCCAGGGCGTTGACTCACTCAATTTGGTGATAGGTTTCTCCTCCTAGTTTCCTTGTTCCTTCAATTGTCGGGATGGTTTGGCAATTGTATATGGGGTTACTCCAGTCTCCATGAATAATCACCTCTTGGTGATTCCACTCGAATTTCACTGCCTGGTGCAGGGTTGATGCTACAGCTCCAGCGGAGTGGATCCAATTATGTCCTAGTAGTAAGTTGTAGGATGATGGGACTTCTATTACTTGAAAATCAATATCGAATCAAGTTGGCCCCATTTGCAGACATAAACTGATATCCCCAATAGTGGACCTTTGGGAACCATTAAAATCTTTGACGTTGATAGCCCCATCCTTGATTTCATTTAGACTCTTCCCCAATGTTCTGAGGGTCAACAATGGACAAATGTTGAGGCTGGACCCTCCGTCAATCAAAGTCCTAGTGATGAAATAGTCTTTGCATTGCACAGTGATGTGCAATGCTTTGTTGAAGCCTAAACCTTCAGGGGGCAACTCATCCTCGTGGAAAGTGATTTTATGACTCTCCAACATCTGCCCGATCATGTTTTCCATCTCTCGTCCAGTAATATTACTGGGTACGTACGCCTCGCTCAGTATCTTCATCAGGGCGTTCTTGTATGTGTCGGAGCTCTGCAGTAGAGCTATAATGGAGATTTGCACTGGTGTTTTATTTAATTGATCAACAACTGAGTATTCTTTTGCCTGTATCTTCCACCAGAGATCATCAGACCCAGTTTTAATAGGTTTTCCAGAGGCCTGCTTACTTGATTCTACTAAGTGCTCTGGAGTATAAATTCTGTCATTCCTGGTCATACCTTGCGCTGCAATTGCTTCTCCAGACCTAATTTTCCCCTTCCTTCTTGCCTCGGCATTGTAATCCCAAGGAATGGCTTGTGTATGAAATGGTGTTACGACTGACATTTCTATGGAAATGGGCACTCTCTTCTTGGGAGGTAGCACAGCAACTTCAAATGGTAGTTTTGGAGACCCAAACTCCACCTCAATGGGCTCTGCAGTCCTTTTGGATGACGGTGTTTCAAGCTCAAGAGACACGGACATGTTTACTTTAGCATCCTCAGAGGGCTGGATCTGGACTGCAATTGGATTCAGTGTGACTGTTGGTTTCTTGGGATCGTCACCTTCGGCGATTAATCCAATTGGCCCTTTGGGTCCCAACCATCTTCTACTTCGATCATATTCACACCACCACCCTTATAATTATGCAAGGGATTGTTTCAAACTTTAAGAGCAGGTTTTTTGACCACGATGATTTTGTTATAAATTAGAGCTTGGATTTTGTCTTTCAGAGATTGGCACTCATCAATGGTATGCCCTTTTAGGCCAGAATGGTATGCATAGGTTTTGTTTCGATTGACCCACTGAGAAGGATTTTCTAGAGTTATGTCAGGGATTGGGGTGATGTAACCGGCTGCTTTGAGTCTTTCATATAGTTGGTCAATTGGCTCGGCAATGGCAGTGTATTTCTTGGGAGGTATATGGTCGAAGTTAGGGCATGACCTGGGGAAGTTTTAGCGGGCAGGAGGTGATTGGTAGTGAGCATTATAGGCTTGGTAGACGGGTGCAGGTTGGGAATATCTTGGTGATGTAGGTTGATATGTGGGGGAGGGGGATAGTTGGTAAGCAGGAATTTGGTAAGAGGACAGAGGTGCTTGGTAAATGGGAATAGGCATGTATGTGAGAGGGGGTACTGGGTAGGCTGGTATTTTACTGGGGACTTGTTTCTCTGTGCAACCATCACGACACTCACATCTTTTTTCTTGGACGTGCTACTAGATTGCAAGGCTTTGTTGGTAGCCTGTAGTGCCTCGAAATTAGTGACCATACAGCTCTTAATGCCTTTCTCAATCCATTTCTCCTAGCTTGATGATATTGGAGAATTTCTGGCCCTCTATCAACATTAACCTCATATAATACTGCGGATCTTGAGCTCGGATGAAAAATCGGCTCATCTATTCTTCTTCTAAGGCTGGCCTAACCTTAGCAGCCTCGGGTCTCCATCGGCTAGCATACTCGCAGAATTTCTCAGTGGGTTTCTTTTTTAGATTCTAGATGTAGAAGATATTCGGTGCATTTTCTGTATTGAACCTGAACATGTCCATAAAATTGGATGCTATTCCTACCCAGCTTGTCCACTTCTTGGGATCTTGGATAATGTACTAAGATAGTGCATCGCCTTTCAAACTTCTTATGAAGAGTTTCATGCAAATCTTTTCATCTCTTCCTTCACCGACCAACTTATCATAGTATGTCCTCAAATGGTCTCCAAGATCCCCCGAGCCATCAAACAATTCGAACTTGGGAGGTTGTACCCCTCGGGAAGTTCGACGTCTTGCTGAATGCAAAGATCCTCATAATTCAGCCCTTTAATGCCTTTGTTTTCTTCAACGCCCTGGATTAGGCTAGTCAATTTCTTGAGCTCGGCAACCAGGTTCTTGATGAGAGAGACTTTGTTATCAGACTCTGGTGTGTTTGTAATGGGCTGAGTGTATTTTGGTAAGGTTTCCACATAGATGGGAGTGTGGTGGGGATAATCATTTGATGGTTCGGGGATGAGGAGTGGAGTGTTATTGTGACATGTCTTGCAATTTTGATGAGTAGTAGGTTTTTTCTGCGACTTCGGGATGTTCAATAGAGGTATGGGTTGTTGAGCATTGGGAAAGTTGACGTCTTGAGTAGTTAGGGAGAATGACAAGTTTCCCAAGTTCCAAACTTGGTATAGTTCTTCTTGAAATTTCAGTAACTTCTGTTCGAGCTGAGCTGCACTTTCTTTGGTCGCTTGAATACACTAAGGAACCTCTACCCTTTCAATTGAGTTCTCCTTTCTGACGTTGTTCAAGTCTTTCATTTTTGCTTCGCTTTTGTTTTTGATAGGACTTGGAGAAGGAAGAGGTGGAGGGCCCCTAGATCTTGTGGAGTAGGATGACGATGCCAGAGTGCATGAACTAACCTTTTGGGGAGGGGAACAAAAATAAAAGTAAAAACAAAAGGTAACAAGTTAGTACGGATTCAAAGAAAAATATTGTAATATTTAAACACATAGTATAAGGATATAAATCGTGTCCTAAATTAGATGCCTTGTTGTGCCCGAGGTAGGCCTAGCGACAAGTTGATTTGGAGAACTTGTAATGCTAAATGCCTCATTTATTGATAAAAATAAGACGAATCCCAAAACGACACTAAAATTACGTAAAGTAAATTATCACTAATGGCCATTGGCCTTATTACATTTCAAAGCGAAAAAGAAAAGAGACTCCTAACTATTTGGTCCCAGAGGGACCTTCCCCAGACTCGGCATGGCTCCATCGAACAGCTTCACCAGCTCACGCAATCTCAACAGCAGTTAAGCCCTAGCCAAATGTCATCCTTCATTTCCCTCGGCGTTTTGGCAATTCTTGATCCTCTGGATGAATTTCCCTTCCAGCTCTACCAATCCTCGCTCCAAATGCCCTAGACGTTTGTTGGCTCTGACAGCCATATCCTTCCATTCCTCGATCAACTTTTGATTTGCTTCTTGGGTTTCCTGATGTTCACTCTCGCACTCCTTGATCCTTTTACGTAACTGATTGTATTTAACCTGTACCTCAGCCTTCTCGTCGATGACCCTGTGACCTCAAACACACCCGGGCTGTCCTAACCCAACATGATCTTCTTCTAGCCAATCTGGATAGTATAGGGTGTAACCGACATGATACCTGTTAGACTCTACAGAATCCTTTCCCAGGATGATCTTGTTGTTCCACATATGTTGAGCTTGACATTTGTATGGACTATCGTCGTCTTGGAAATCAGCCCTAGAATGACTCATCTTCTCAACCTTTGGCACGACTTGCTTTCTCCCTGCCCGCCTCATGACTCGGAGAGGGACATAGGGATAAGTTCCCCTCAGACCAATGAGCATAAGGAATGGAGCGTCCTGGGAGCAGATGATGAACTCTCCAGTGGGGAACCATTCGAACATCCACTGCACCTTGTCTTCTTTCAAGTTTTCAAACAACTTTACCCATCCACGACCATTCCCCGGCTGAGCAAACATGTCAGGCATATAGTTCATTCTCTTGGGATGGTGAAAGGCTATATGATCATTCCATGGCCTTCGTGGAAGCTCTTGACGGTATTAACCCCTTTGGAGATGTTCTACAAGCCATAGTTGGAGTAGTAAGTTGCAACCCTCAAAGTGATTGGCCCTTCGTTGACAGTTCTCCAAAGCTCGGTAGATCTCAGCAACAATCATGGGCACTATGCTGAGAGGCTGCCCTCCAATCCCTTCCATTAGTGTCTTGGCGACCATGGCTAGTCTGGTATGGATCCTAACCTTCTTCATAGGAAACACTATCATTCCAAAAAAGCAGAACATAAAGACGAAAACCCTCTTGTAGATATGCCCTAGTGATGTAAGGGCGAATTCATCTAAATAGGTGCGGTCGTACTTGCTATGACCGTACCTCTCGTAAAGATAGTCGAAGGGAATATAGGAGTCCTTTAAACAAGTCAAATTTGAGTTTCTCTTCAGCCCCATCATTTTGAAGAAACCCCTAAAGCATGAGCAAACTCGGTATCTCCCAAGAAATACCGTCTAACCCTCCTATTTCTTCGAGTAATGAGGTCATTTCAAGGTCCCCGAATCGATACACTGATCTATCACTGCCCCAGAATAAGTTTGTAGCCTCTATGATTTTGTTGTCCGGCTGAATTTCCAAAAGAGAGGGTAAGTTTCCCAAATACTTTCGGACGAGAGTCTGGTCACTGGAATGGTGGTCCTCCCACCAACTTAGCAACCTTAGGTGAATGTGGGTTACCATGCCAAATCGGGGGGATTTCGTGCCTAATTTTTTGCAAAACACAATATTAGTCCCTTACCCCACCAGACTAGATTATTTAAATCAATAATTAGCATAATGGAATTTAGTTCTCCAAATAAATTCACAAAATATGGTGTTGTCCGTTTGGGTTCCAAGGGAACCCAGTAGACTTTGGATAAGGCTATCTCAAAGAGTCATTATGTGGAAAGCATAACTGACTCGACTACGTTTGACAATGATGCATGAATAACTAAACAGAATAAGGTTTCTATGGGGTGCTAGACCAGTACCCTTGAGCGGAGAACTCAAGAGGGAAAGGCACAAAACTATCGATTGCACCATTGATCGACTGGTTTTACCGTTAATATGCCTTTCCCAAATTTAGAGGGTAATAATATCGGAAGAGAACAAAAACTCATCAAGCGTTGCTATGGTATTTGTTTGGCATGAATGGAATATGATGTTGAAGATGCAATTACAAGAGTGAAACAAATTGTCACGTATTTTCACATTCATGATGATTACAATAATTGCTCAAAAATTACAACGGTATTGAAGGAAAGCAGTAAATGAAAGCATTAAAGAAAAAGGAAACAAAAAGACAAGTCAGTTTCAAATAAAGGTATTAAATAAAGCAATAAAGAAAACAGTAAAGTCACGTATAACATGAAGTGGTAAAAGCCAAAAGAAGTCCCCAGCAGAGTCGCCATGCTGTCGACGCCCGCTTTTTCTAAGGCAAAATCGGGTTTACGACATTTGAGAAGACAACTCTGTTCCCATTTGGGAATTGTGTTTTTGAAATTGAAGAGCCGCCACCTAATGATTAAGTGCATTAGGACACTAAGGGCTTTGAGTTTGAAAACCAGAGTTGGGGTAAGGGCTAGAAATTATCTCGAGGGGAAGGTGTTAGGCACCCCTCAAGATCCACTAGTGTGGTTCCCGGTCATGCTATATTGTGACTTTGAGGAAAGCAAGCATGCAAATAATTTCACACATAAGGGTTACAATTAGGTAAGAAACAAGCATGTTGGAATCTACAATTTGTTTGAAGGAGGGTCTAAGTGCAGAAAATTAGTCAAGACAATGAATAAACAATGAAGATAAATTAGTAAGGAAAAGGAATAATGCAGTAAGTTAAAATGGGAGTTTTGAGTAGTTGAAAAGATAGAATTTATTGATGTTAAACAAAGTTACATAAAGGAAAGGGGTCCTAGGTTTGTAAAATAGATGGATCATCCACACAACACCGGTAACCAATCATACGCATAGTGTTATTGTGTGATCATCATCTCCATGTCTACCCTTCCCACCCCGTTAAGGTATTAAGGGTGGAATGGTATCGTTACCTACTGCATGTTATTACCCACCCCACCTATCAGTCTCGGAGGCATTTAGGAATACTAATCCTAAAGGGAGGGAGCTTGGCTTTTTAGAGGTTTAAAAAAGATAAAGTTCTAGGGCGACAAGCAAAACACATAAAACAGTTAATGGGAAAATAAAAATAATTAAAGGCTCAAGTAGGCCTTCTCACTTAAAGAAACGAATTATTTAGCATGTCTTACACATACTGTTTAGGTACTTGATTAAAGTTAGCGTAGGAAGAATTGATTTACCATATATTTCCCAGAAAGGGAGTCCAAATTAGTCCTGCTTAGATGTAGTTGCAGAAAACTGACAATAGAGTAATTATCTAGCTACTTATCTTTGTTAAACAGGATCTATAGGCATGATATCTATTAATTCAGAGACAGGGGAGAACAAAGTGATTGCAAAATTATTAAGTTCTACCAGTGTTAGACGAATTACCATTGATTTTAGATTTAAAAGGCAAGTGGGCGATTCTGATTTAATTGATTACTCCTATAGGCATGCTTTCTAGGCGTCACTAATTTTGTTATGCATAAATCCTCTAGGCAGGTCATCAATGTGTGATTGATTTATTTTAGATCCTATAAGTAGCTTTGCCTAATGACAGATGCACCTGCAAAAATGCAGGAAATCCACTAGACATATCATCTATATGATGTGCAGAATTTCAGCATTGATTCATTGACATGGTATATATTATGACCTGCAGAAACCTATGAGCATGGTATCTATGTGACAATGCAGAATTTGAAGGTGATAACCTTATGATCATGATTTCTAGGTGATAGTGCAGAATTTGAAAGCTTTAATCCTATAGACATGATATCTACGTGAAATGTAGAATTTGGAAGAGTAAATATCCTATAGACATGATATCTACGTGAAATGCAGAATTTGGAAGAGTAAATATCCTATAGACATGGTCTCTATGTGAAAATGCAGAATTTGGGAGAGTATACACCTTACAAATATGATTTTCTACGTGCAATTACAGAATTTGGAAGTGATAAACCTATAAACATGATTTCTAGGCAGAAGTTGAAAATATTAATCCTATGAACATGGATTCTATGTGGAAATGCAGTGTTTGAAAGTAATAACCTATAAACATGATTTCTATACAGAATTTGAAAATATTAATCCGATAGGCATGGTATCTACCCATTTGGCATGCATCCAGTTACATCCCTTTTCACTATACCCCAGATAGTTATTACAAAGTTTATTACAAAGCTTATTACAGACCAAGTGAATTAAAAGGAATAATAAAACTACATCAGTGATTACATCTACATCTAATCAGCCTAATACAGACTCAAAGTCTAATAATATGAGATAAACCAACTTCCAGGATCGGCTCAAAGCCTTTATCTTATTTGGGATGTGTCAAAATTCCAACGAACTTCAAAAGTTCCAGGTAGTGCTTACACCACAAATATCATTGCAGAACAGATTATAGTGCAGTGTGGATGGGCCAGCCCTTAAATGTTCAAGTTCAGAGGGATCTAGGGTCCCAAGGCAAGGCTCATAAGAGGGGGGCAGGACTTAAGGACTACGAGTAAGTGTAAGTGCAATGAAAAGGGAATTAGGGGGAGCCAGGGCAAGCTGGTGGTCTTGCCCAGCAACTGGGCTGCTGGCACACCACCTGGCCAGCCTGTCAGCTTAATGATTAGAGAGTTAGAACCTTTCTAAGGTCGGGTTTAGCTCTGGACAGCAATTTGGATACTGCTATGCTATACCTTAACTCAACGCACATAAGGGAATGGGGGTTTGGGAGATTGAAAGAGGCTAGGATCTAAAGGACCCAGTCATAATCCATGACAACAACGTTTTATGTTGCCATGTCTTAAGCTATAGCCCAAGCACACAAAAGGGATTGGGGATAAGGATTCATTGCAGCAATAGATAGCAAGACATAAGTAGTTACTTTAATATTGAACTCTACAAAGCAGTAAATAGGCATGGGCACAAAAGCTTGTAAGTAAACACATTGGATTTGATGCTCGAATAAAAAAGTAGGACACACCAGTTCAAAGAAGCAAGTAAGAGGAAACAATAGACTTATGGAAGCCAACGTGCAATCAAGAAGCAAGGGTGTAGGTTTTTAGAAGAGAGTTGTGATTTCTATATGTTTAAAATTTTTTTGTGTGTGTGTTAATGAAAGAGCAGGGTATTTATAATTGAAAACAGGTGTTGAAAATAAGGCAGGAATCAGAGTTTAGTGGTAATTATCGAACTATGCACCAATTAAAATCAATCAGTATATGGACTTCCTTTAATTAAGGAGTTCAAATTTAAACGGTAATGGGCAGAAGTTATTTAAGGAAGAGGATCAAGTAAATATCTTATACAGAGCAGACAAATAAGGGTAAATACATAGAACACATTTAAGGTAAAAGTCTAGTGGTACTTGATTTGTGAAAACCAGGAAAGGGAGTTAGTAAAACAACCAGTAAAAGAACTAAATTGAAAGCCTTGTTCGAGTAACAAAAGAGGTAATGGAAAGTTTTAGTTTAGGGGAAAAATCAGTAACAATTAAATAAGCAACATTAAAGGGATTCAAAATCAATTAACAGTTGGCAAAACCTTTGAAAGAGAAGTTCTCATATATAAAACACATAGACATGTCAAGCAAGATTGAGGTCATGCTAATTATAAAAAACTAGCAAGAAAGTTTTAGAATCACAAACGCAGAAAAAAAAAAGTTCAAATTCAATTCATAAACTCGGGGTGAGTCTGAGAGTTCAAAGTTTCAAAGTAGAACCCTTGTCCAAACATAAAATCAAATTTTCCAAAAAAACCACCAAATCCAAGGGTTTTTAAACTCGAATCCGATACAGAGATGAGAAGGCAAGCTATTGAAACAGACTTAGAGACCTCTTTCAGAGTCTCATGAGAAGCATGCAGGCACAATAGCAAGTTCAAGGAAAATAGAACATAGAAACTAGTACAGGAAACAAGTTTAAAGAAAAGCTTGGAATTTAAATGAATTCAGGTAGTGTAAACTTAAAGAAACTGTCAATGAAACACATCGAGAGAGAGTCCAGGCAAAGTTCGGTAAAGGCAAACAAAGGACTAAAACTCAGTAGGAAAATATAGTAAATAAACACATAAGATAGGCATGTGAGAGCATGATATTGAAACCAGTAGAAGACAGAACGAAGCACAACAAAAAACTTCATAATACAGCAAATATAAGGACATATGAAGAAAACATGCGAGTAAGAAATGAGCAAATAATAACATAGCAGGGATCGATTCACACCAAGAAAAGGAGAAGAAGAAGAGTTAGAAACATTTTAAGAATCTTCCAGAAACCTTAATCGAAAAGAAGTAACTTTTGAAAGAAAATCGAAGAAACATTTAAGAAACTTAAGCAATAGTGCAAACATGGAACATATCTAAAAATAATTGGAGAGAACCTCGATAGTTAGGGATTCGGATGAACCCTAGATATGAGAAAGGCTTCGAAAATATCCGATCTAAGTCGGATAATGTCATAATCAGGCTCGAAAGACCAAGATCCACCGGAGCATGGTCGGAGATGGCCAAAATCGGTGAAGGTCTGAGTGAAGACCCTTGAGGTCTGGCCTCGATCCTTTGAACAACAGGCATGCAGGAGCCATATGAGGTAAGTATAGGTTGTCCATGGCCTGAGAAGCCATAGACGCCTATGAAAACACGGTGGAACAAGGTAAGGGGGGCTAGGGTTCCTGAGACCCTTTGAGAGAGTTTGGGGATTCAAAGGCGGGTGAAGGGTGGAAACGAATTAGGGTTGGGGGTAGTCTGTGAAATAAAAAAGGAAATGTTTAATTTGAGCTGTTGATCTTCTAGATCAACAACTGTGATTAAAGGGGGGTTCGGTCTGGTATTATAACTGGGTTATGGATTGGGTTTGTTTTTAAAATGGGCCGGTTAAAATTGGGTGCAAATTGGGACTGTAACGTGGCTATAATTGGAATGTAAATGGGTTATACGTTAAATAGCTAATTTTCCCTTTTTAATTTAATAAAAACAGTTAAAATAATTTTTAAAACCAATTAAAAGCACGAGATTGATTAATAATATATAAATATTAATTAAAAAATACTGGGAGCAATTTTGTAATTGTATAATACTATTAATCAAAAAATAGGCTATAATTGCAATTATTGCAATTTAGCTTTAAAAATCCCAAATAAATTTTATAAAAATATGAGAAAATCACATAAATTATGCCTTTGTGTAAATATTAGAATTAAAATAAATTACTCACCAAAAATGATAGTCTGGAAATAATTATTCAATTTTGTACTATTAAAATAGCCAACAAATTGATTTTAAAATCTTTAAAAATAAGAAAAAAAACCAAAACTCTTGGGAATGCTTATATATGCATGTATATTCTATTTTGAGTATGTAAAATACATAGGAAAAAATTGGGTATTAACAACCCTCTTTGAAGTCAGGGCTCCACGAGACTGCTGTTGGGGAGATACCGTGCTTATGGAGATTCCCGCTCGGGATAAAGATATTGCGGCTTATAAGGCCGAGTTTCTAAGTATGTATACCTACCAATTCTCTTTGGGGTCGGTGAGGCCATCCCCACTCCTGATCGACCCTGTGATTCTCGACTTCTTCCGGAGTTACCAGGTAACTATAGGTCAAGTCCACCCTTCATTCTGACGCGTCGTTTATATGATCAGGCATTATTCGAGCATGATAGAGGGAATTCCCTTCACCCTGAACCATCTGATCCGGGTGTATAGTCCGCGCCTACTTCGCGAAGGCTTAGTCAAGCTTCGCTGTCGAGGCTCTATATCCCCTTTTGACGCCATTGAGGAGTTCAGGGACGATGGGTGGTTAAGCTGATTCGTTCGTGTGAGGACGCCTGACCTGATTTTGAGGGAAAAGATGCCATTTCTAAGAAGTGGAACGTTGGGTGTAAGTAAATGTGGTTCCCTTACCCCTTCTTGGTAATTTTCCTTTATCCATTTGACTCTACCTTTCTTGTCTTTTTAGCCGTAGCGATCTACCCTGGCGCATTGTCGGACCTTTAGGTTTGGGTTGGTCATTTGCACTCAATCAGCTCGTATACCGATCAAGCATAGCGGGATTTATCTCGAGCTCGGGAGGAAGCTGAAGGCCCCAGTAAGTCTCGAGTCTTGACGCATCCGTATATTCTGACGTAGTTTGCTGTTAGTAGCTTTCTCTATCACATGCACTTCAACTTCAGCATCTATGCAACTCTGGGATGGATTCCACTAATGAAGGAGGCGTCGTCCATTGGAGGGGGCATTTTGATGCTTGATGAGGAGAAAAAGAGGCAGGAGAGCCTATCAGTTGAGCCACCAGAGTCCAAGAGGGTTAGAGTGGAGGATTCCAAGGTCAACCCATTGGCTCTAGTATCCGGTGTGATAGGAAATCCTCTTGCTAAAGGTGAGGGAGAAAACAACTTCTCAGCACCCTCCTTCGAAGAGCGTTTGGGGTTGATAGATTCTCGGGCCATGGGGATAGATGCCTCTAGACAGGAGTCTGATGCTGGCACGGGTTAGCTTCATGGCGGTAAGGCAATGAATTTGGTATCGAGCACGACCCTTGAATTGGTAGCTGACCGGAGTTCTCCTCAAACCGGGACACCCTTGGCATGCAGTTTGGAGGAACCTCGATCTGGGACTCGGGATGAATAGAGGATGAAGATTCAGGCTAACCCCGTTGCTCATTGGATATTGTTGATCTCTAAAAGGGGAGATCCTTCTATCTTCCATGATGAAAGATGAGTCTCACGAGGATCCTTTGATAGTGGGAGCACTGATCAAAGGTGGAGATACACTCGGAAGGTTGGCGAGCATTCTTGAGGGTAGTTCCGAGGTCAACGCCTCATCCATTTTTAGTGAGATGGGCAGGCTTTGTGAGGGGGTAACTTCATCTAGCCTTGTCTGCTGCTTTGGGCTACTCTGTCTTTTATCCTCTTAATGTTTTATGCAATTTCAGGCTGAGGCACTTTATAGCCAGGCCCTCGCCTAGTATCAAGACGAGGTGAGTTGTCGTGGGCGTGAGAAAGCTTTTTTTACCAAACAGGTAATCCATCCCTTTTTCACTATCATTTGAGCCTTTATAAAATTTTGTAGCTTTTAACTCCTTAGCCTCTGTTCTGTGCAGTTTGAGAAGGACAGCGCCCTGCTGAGAGGGGAACTTCGGGTAAGGGATGCTAAAATCTCCAAGCTTAACTGGCATATAAGTGAGGTGTCTTCTAAAAGGGACAACCTCAGGGAGAGAGTTACCTTGATTGAGTGTCAGCTTCAGGACGCGAAGAAGGATAGCAGTAAGTATAAGAGCCTTCATTCTGAGCTAGTGGTTGCATTGCTAACAAAGTTGAGGTCGAGGCAATTGTATCTTCGCATGAGGGAGGAGCGGTTGTCACAGATTCTTGTGTTAAGAGGGCAATCGAGGGGCTGGCCCAATTTTTCCTCGAGTCGAGGATCGCGCTTGGACGGGTTCTCGAGAACTGACCATCGAGGGCATATTTGAAGGCACTAGAAGGCAGCTCGAGCAGGGTCAAAAATGGGGGTAGATCCACGGAGAGAGGAGATGCCATCGAAAAGGGGTCATCGGGGGATTCGTAATCGCCTAGATCCAACCATTGAGGCCAACGGTTCGGCAATAGATTAGGATATGTTGTTTTTTCCTGTTGATTTCACTGTTTTTATACAATATTTTTTTTATTTAGGCATATGTATGAAGAGAATTCTGTGAATCTATTTCCCTTGTTCCTTTTCTGTTTTCAATTCAGCAAAGATTGGCGAAAAAGCCATAGACCCGCAATATAGCCATGTGGCCCTTTTAAGCTCGCTCAGTAATTTTCATGCGACTGGTTAATGCGGCTTTCGGTGTGAACCGCCGCAAGGGATCTTGCACTTTTGCCCAGCTATCTTGCATTGGGTTTTCGGTCTGGGTTTGTCCCAAACATTGTTGATTTCCACTCTCCCGTACCTGCGCGGTTGGGTGATGAAGTTTCTTTTCTTCTACCCTTGGGCATTTATATTTGGCATTTTTTTGGGTTCAGTTTTCGAGTCACGTTTTGACTCGACATTTAATCAATCCTCAAGTTCTTGCGTGCCTGATGGGCGGACGATGATGGCCTTTTGTGCTTCTAGTTGAGGTGACCTTATAGGCGCGTGGCCGGAGGCTCACTCGGTTGGCTACAGTGGTATTTATGCCATGCCCGTAGGCATATTTCAGTTTAACTATTTTGGGTCCAGTCTCCGAGTCGTATTGCGACTCGAGCTCTAATTGACCCTTAAGTTCTTTTGATTTTCAGACTGGCGATAGTGCCTCTTATGCTGTTTTTGTGTAAGGCCCCAAAAAAAATTTAGGCTCAAAACTTAGTAACTCGTGGTGTCAAATCTGCGCATGTGTTAGGAGTTGGTAGAATTCTTTGCGGCTCGCAAGCTCGCCACGGTTCGGACCCTTGGTAGCGATCTAAGATTTAAAAATCAAATGAATCAAGTTTCCAGAAAATTTTCATTTATGCAGTCCAGAATGCAATCGCAGATCAGCTATGCGGACCGCATTCCTGCCGCATAGTGAAACAGAAGAATTTTCAAAATTGAAGTTGAAAATGTGGTCCACTATGCGATCGCATAATCAATATGCGGATCACATAATCGTCACACAAATTCCTCAAGGATTTGTGGAGGTCAATTTTGCGGTGCAAAATGCGACCGCATAATAGGAATGTGGACTGCATAACAGGAATGCCGACCGTATTCCTGTCGCAGACCCAGGCAAACCCTCAGGGGTTTTGGAGTCATTTCTGCGGTCCAATCTGCAGACCACATTTTGATTCTGCGATCGCAGAATGCGACCGCAGATCTTGCCGGGCTCCTATTTTTCCAAATTTTAAGACCTGACCACTTTTTAGAAAACACCCCAACCCCCTCATTTTTAACAACATTACTAATCAAATTAAGAGAGAGGAAGAGAGGGTCTTGAGAGAGAAACTCATCTTCTCCAAATTCTTGCTCTTCAAAACTATTCGGGCCGGGAAAATTCAAGCTTATCTTCATACCCCCTTCCCTAGAGGTAAAATCCATAACTTTTCCCATTGAAATTTTGTTTTTAAACTAAGGGGAGGGAGGGGAGTCTCATGCATTGGTCCTTGAAAACAACGGTTGAAATGGTGCATGCATGTCTAGTAATAACCTAAAATATAGTAAGAGGATTTGGGTAGGGGTAAAGAAGTGTTCAATGAAGGGTTGATAACCTAAGTAAGTTGAGTAACAATTGTGAACTTCAATTCTAAGTTATGTGTATTAATTTGTGCACTATATTGATGTGCTAGATTATTTGGTGAATTGGAAGTATAAATTAGAAAGGAATTTGGCTCCAGGTATGTATGGCTAACCTTGACTTTGTAAAATCGCCTTGCTGGTGTTCAAATGTTTGGCATGTGACATCCACGTGGGTAAATTGTGAAATTTGTGTGATTTGCATGGTTGTGATTATGATATGTGGTATTAGCTGAGAAACAAATGACATAAGGAAAATTGTAAGTGATGCAACTGGAATAATGGTGACATTAACAAATATGGCTTATAGTGGGCAAGTATTGTTGTAATGTGAAATACTTGTGAATTGTGGAATATGACGGAAATAGTATGGATGGTCATGGAAACACTTGTAAATTATTGTTGCTACTCCCTAAGAAGTGTTGTTGTGATCTTTGTGAATTGTTTATTGTTGTTGTTGTGATTGTTTGTGAATTGAAACTGTACGATGGGATAGGGTTGCGCGCCGTAACACGAAGTAATAAGGTGCGGGTTGGGGTGATAAAGTGATCGAAATCACTGTTGAAATGAAAATATGAGTAAGAATGTGAAATCTATTGATGTGGAAATGTGGAAGTGGAAAATGGGAGAGTTTGTAAAACTTGTTTGGCTTGATTGTTCTTACTTTATGGATATTGTTGTTGTTTTTGTTACTGTTACTTACTTGTCTATGTCTTGAGTTTACTTGGCGCAAAGTTTGTTCATATATACCAGTACAATTCAAGTGTACTGACGTCCCTTTTGCCGGGGGCGCTACATTCGTATTATGATTGTAGGTGGATTTGCAGCAGGTACTCCAACCCACCGATCATAGCTCCCTCTTCGTCTTCCGTCAGTGGTTTTGGTGAGCCCCATTCCTCTCGGGGCTTGTTTCTGTAGTTTTATTTTGCTGTTGTAAAAGGTATAGCCGGAGCCTTGTTACCGGCAAATATGGTATTGACTTCTTTCATCTATAGAGGCTCCGTAGACAGGAAATATGGGTCATGGACTTATGTAATATGTATTTTGTATATAGGGGCAATGTAAAATATAAACCACGCTAGTAACCATGTACCTTATTTAAGTTTTGAAATGAATTGGTGTTCTAACTAATCGTATGTGTAAGGCCCCGTGAAATCCCGACTCAAAAACCCTGATCCCGTGGTGCCAAGTTAGGATCGTGTGTTAGAAACTAGTAAATATGCTTCGCGACTCGCAAGCTCGCCGCGGCCCAGACCTTTTTGGATTGAATGATGTATTAAAAAAGTCAAGAATAAGTTTCCAGAATAAACGCGAGAAATGCGGTCCAGAATGCAGTCGCATAATTGAAATGCGGACCGCATACCTGCTGCAGAGTGAGGTAGAATGTTGGATGAAATTGAAATCATAAATGTAGTCTAAATACGATCGCATAATTGAAATGCGGAACGCATAGCTGCCGCGGAGTGAGGCAGAATGTTGGTTAAAATTGAAGTGGGAAATGCGGTCGCATAATCAAAATGCGGACCGTATAAGTCGTCGCATATTTTCCTTTGAATTTGTAAAGGTCAGTTCTGCGGTGCAATTTGCGACCGTAGAACACGAATGCGGACCGCATTATTACCGCATACCGAGTCAGAATGTTTAGTTTTTGGGGGAGCATTCTGCGGTCCATTATGCGGACCGCATGTTAATTCTGCGGTCGCATTGACTCGGGGCTCCAATTTTCTAATTTTTAACCCGATTTCCCTATCGATATAACCGGTGTATTAGCTCATTTTAAGCATTCATCTGAGAAATTCTAGAGAGAGTAAGAGGTTCGTCAGAGAGGGAAAGTCTCTCATCAAATTATTCTATAAGATTAAGTTAAATCATTGAAGAAAATCAAGGAAAGGCTCCTGAATCTTCATCCCAAGAGGTAAGGCTCCATCACATCAGCTCATATTTGTATACTCAGCCATATGGGGCCATTAGGGAAGTAATTCATGGGTATGAGAAGGAATATCTTAAATGCATGCCACCTTAGAGTATTGGAAATTAGTAAAGTTAAAAATGGAAGCAATTGGGGGTATAAAATGATATGCTCAAGCCAAACTAGAACTTCAGTTTCGTCTCTAATTCTCAATTTTTAATTCAAAATTTCTTGCTCAATAGATTGAAGCTCTAAGAGTTTTGGAAAATTTGAAAAGAGTAAGGAACAACCTTATTGAGGTATGTATGGCTAAAATTCCTTTTTATTAGAAATTGAGCTCCGTTGTCATTACGAAAGTGTGGTAAGAGGTAAATTGGCTAGAGTATTGATTATCATTACGAATTAATTGATTTGCATATAACCATACATATTCGTGAAGGATGTGCCTCGATGAGAATAATGTACAAATCTTGATAATTAGAGAATGATGAAAAGTATAATTATGTGTTGAATTACTTGGGCTATAAGCTGACATTGAAACAAAGAACTATTTGTGCTAGCTATATGCTCACTTACCTGTATTTGTAACTTGAATTATCCTTTATTTGTGTGGGATTGATATTTGAAAGTGTTGACTATTGGGAATTGAGTAATTCCTCGAATAAGGTGACCTAGCCGGTCGGGTCGTGATCGGACACCATGCCGCACACATAGTGGTAATGTGCTGATATTGGATTCTGGATAAGAGAAGTGAAATGTTGATCGTCAGTAATACCTCCAATGAGGTGACCTAGCCGATCGGGTCGTGACCGGACTCCGCTCGAGATGGCTGTGGTAGTGAGGACAGCGGTGAACTCGTGACAGAATTGCCCTAATCTGTGTTGTGGAAATTGTATGAAGAACTATATGAGTTATTTCTTTGATTTGCCCGTATTAATTGCTTGTATCTATTTGATAGTTCTTTCTAGTAAAATGGTGTTTAGTTATACATACCAGTACAATTCAAATGTACTGATGCCCCTTTTGCCAGGGGCGCTACATTTGTGTCATGATTGTAGGTGACCCCATAGCGGACAGTGCAGACCGAGTGTAGCGGAGTGTTCATCTACTCGAAGTCACGGTGAGCCCCTTATTCTTCCATGGGGCTGCATGGTGTATCTTTTATTATTACAGTTTTCTTTCATTTTGAGGTATAGCCGGGGCCTTGTTGCCGGCATAGTCATGCTTATGTGTTGTATCTTTAGAGGCTCCAAAGACACTAGTGTGGGTTGTGTACGAGATTTGGGGAGTCCCCTTTGTGTATATGTTGTAATTCTAACTTGTGATTTCCTTAAACTGTGGCTCTAATAGAATCCATGAAGCTAACTTATGAATGGTAAAATATCACAATATGAAATGAACTAGTAATGTAGTATACCCCATGTATTATCGTTCAAATTAACCAAAGGCATGAGTTCCGCATTCATAATGAGTTGGGGTAGAAAGCGTTCGATAGGGCTTGCTCAGTCGGGTTCACTTGATTGAGCGCCGGTCGCGCCTCCCGAGGTTGGGGCGTGACAAACTTGGTCATTTCACTTGGCTAACAAGTAATGGAAGATGTAGGATAATACGTGGGATAGGAAAGGCACCCAGGTCCGCTTGACTAGGGATACCCGGTCGAGCGCTGGTCATGTCCCTCGGAATTTGGGGCGTGACATTTTGTCGTTGAGATCTTTTAATATATGGCCCGGAGGCTTGCATAGTTAACTATTTTGGATCCGATCTCCAAATTGGGTTATAATTCGAGCTCATTTTAATCCTCAAGTTTTCAACTTTCAAGCTAGCAATAATGGCTCTTACGCTGTTTTTGGTCGTAGAGACCTTTTTATGTGTGGCCCAGAGGCTCGTTTGGCTGGAAACAATGGCTTTTATGATGTTTTGCCCGTGGGCTATTTGTAAACTTGTTTTCCGCTTGTTAAGGTCTTTTGAAATAGTTTTCTTGAACCGTCGTCGGTTCTAGAGAACCTCAATTTCAAGTCATTATCGGTGATGTTTGAGCACCTTGGAGGATTTTTAGCTCATAGGTCGAGTAGATCGATGCCTTGTGATTTGGAGTTGGCATGGTCAAAGCTCTTTGTTTCCTGTTGAGGGAAGCCTGTTTTAACCGGTTCTTTCCAAAGTATATTTGAAGTAATGGCCTGCAATTTTTGTTTAGATATAGTTGGGCGTCCCTGAGTCTCGTTAATTTGGTTGTATCAGCCATTTTGACCATAGTCATATGTGTTTAGACTGAGTCGTTCTTAATCTCGAGTAATAGTTTAGGCGTCTACACCTAGGGCATGCTCTTTCAGGACTCTTAGAAATGCGATGTATAGCCTAAACTTCGGGATTTTGAGTTTTAGGACTTTTAAGGTCATACAATTTGTCATGCCTGTTGAGGTCTTACAGTTTGTCATGCCTGCTGAGGTCTTACAGTTTGTCATGCCTGTTGAGGTCTTACAGTTTGTGTTGCTTTGTAGAATATATGTGGTCGTACTGAGTCTGCCCGCTCGGGGTCCTACAGTTACGGGTTTTCTAGTATATCGCGATTGGAGACAGTCTCTAAGTCATTGAATTTGCTTAGGCTCAAAGGCCTTTATTCATGAGCTTGAAATTATTTTGCTGGAGTTTTATGAGCCTGAAGTATCGACCCTAGGGTCATGCGGGCACCGAATTTTTGATGCTAAGTCTCCGAGTATTTTGGGATGCATTTGGTGGAGAGGCCTTTGTTGTGAGCATGTTGAAATCCCTTTTTTTTGTAGCACGAGATGCCGAAAGTTATTCTTTATTGCATGGCATAAACACGTGCTTCTTTGTTTTTGCGAGTCTGGCCCGCACGGGCGCGGCTTCTTGGATCGTCCGATCCGGTATGTTATTTCCTATCGGAGCCTTCTTCGTCTTTTTCCCCGGGTGGGGATGATTGCAAAGTAAACCCTATAGGCTCTTTGAATTCTTCTTAGGAAATACGTGGACGTCGTCTCGTTAAAAACCTCGCCGACAAAAACCCATTTCGGGATAAAAAACTAGGTCGAAGGAAAAGAGTGCGACGTTTGCTTCAATTATATTTGTGGGGTTCTATAATCGGATAACCTAGCAGTAGTACTACTTAAGCATCGATACATTCCAGTTACTCGGAAGTTGTACACCCTCCATGGTACCAAGCTTATAGGATCCTTTGCCAACTATCCCGATGACACGGTATGGTCCTTCCCAATTTTGGCCTAGCTTCCCTTCATTAGGGTTTCTAGTATTGAGAATAACCTTCCTTAGGACCAAGTCTCCAATTTTGAAGTATCAGAGATTCGTTCTTTCGTTGTAGTATGTTTTGATTTTCTGCTTCTGGGCAGCCATCCGAAGCAACGAGGCTTCCCGTATTTCGCAGAGCAAGTCGAGGGCCGTTGCCATGGCTTTGTTGTTTGATCCTTTGCTAGTGTATTGGAATTCGACACTTGGTTCCCCGACTTCCACTGGTATCAGTGCTTCGGTGCCATATACCTTAGAGAAGGGTGTCTCCCCGTAGCTTGATTTGTGAGTCATCCGATATGCCCACAGCACCTCGGGCAACATTTCTCTCCATTTTTTGTTGGCGCTTTCCAATTTCTTTTTCAGGTTTTGAATGACAATTTTATTCGTAGATTCGGTCTGGCCATTTGCACACGGGTGGTATGGTGTCAAAAGGATTCTCTTGATTTTGTAGTCCTCAAGGAACTGTGTTACCTTGCTCCTGATGAATTGCCTCTCGTTGCTACATGTTATTTTGGATGGGATCCCGAACCAGCATATGATTTGTTTCTATATAAAATTGATGACTTCCTTATCTCTCACTTTCTCGAAGGCCTACGTTTCCGCCCATTTGAGAAGTAATTAGTCATAAACAAAATGAATCGAGCCTTACCTGGTGCCGTTGGCAAAGGGCCGACGATGTCTATTACCTATTTCATGAATGGACATGGTGATAAAATAGAGTGTAGTTGTCCACTGGGTTGGTGGATCATGGGAGTGAATCTCTGACATTTGTCACATTTTCGGACGAATTCCTTGGCATCTTTTTCCATGCTATCCCAATAGTAGCCCGCTCTGATCATCTTTCGGTCTAGGCAGTCAGCCTTGGAGTGGTTTCTGAAGGTGCCCTCTTGGATCTCTCGGAGCACATACTCTCTATCGGGTGGTCCCAGGCACACCACTAAGGGGCCATCGAATGTTCTCATGTACAGAGCCACATTTTTGTCGAGCAAGAACCGGACCGCTTTGGTTCATAGGGCCCTTGATCTTTTGGATCTGCAGATAGCTTCCCGTCCTTCATATAAATGATGTATTTGTTTCTCCAATCTCAGGTCAGGCTGGTGGAGTTAATTTTCGCGTGAACTTTCTCGACCACGGACTTGAATAGTCGGACGACAGCTCTGGGGAGCAGGTCTTTTTCTTCAATAGAAGACCCCAGTTTCACGAAGACATCAGCTTCGCTATTTTGCTATCGAGGTACATGGGCAAATGTCCATTCTTTGAAGTGGCATAAAGTGATTTTGATTTTTTCCAAATACCTTTGCATCTTGTCCTCCTGGGCTTCGTAGCTTATGTTCACTGGACATACAATGAGGAGAGAACTGCATTTTGCCTCGATAATATCGGCTCCCTAACCCTTGGCCAACTCTAAACATGCAATACTAGCCTCATACTCGGCTTCATTGTTAGTTAGCTTTGTGGCTTTTATGGATTGTCTGATTACGCCGTCGACGAGCGGCTTTCGGAATTTACCGAGTTCGGATCCTCTAATGTTTGTTGCACCATCCATGAACAGTGTCCATACCCCCGAGGACATGCCTAATTTTAGTAAAAGATCCTTCTCTACCTCGGGTACGAGGGATGGCGAGAAATCAGCCACGAAGTCCTCTAGGATTTGGTACTTGTTGGTCGTCCGAGGTTGATACTCGATTTCATACCCTCCGAGTTCAATGACCGATTTAGCCAGTTAACCCGATAACTTTGGTTTGTGCAGTATGTTACAGAGAGGATAAGCCAACAGAATGCAAATACGATGACATTAAAAGTAAGGCTTCATCTTGCGCGAGACGCTTATCAGTGCGAGTCCCAATTTTTCCAGATGGGGGTACTGGGTTTCAGCGTCCCACAAGGTTTGTCTTACATAATTAATAGGAAACTGCATACCTTGCTCTTCTAAAACTAGTACGGCACTTGCCGCTATTTTGGACACGGCCAAGGATAGGTATAGCATTTCATCCTCCTTAGGTGTGTGCACAAAGGCGAGCTAGACAAGTATAGTTTCAGTTCTTCCAGGGCGTGTTGCCATTTTGGGGTCCATCGAAGTTGTTTTTTATTTTGAGTATGGAAAATAAATGGTGGATTTTGTCTGACGATCTTGATATGAATATGCCCATGTCCGCGATCCGCCCCATCAGCCGTTGGAAGGCTTTTACATTGTTCACCATTGTGATCTCTTCGATGGCCTTTATTCTGTCAGGGTTGATCTCGATTACCCTATTTAAGACCTTGAATCCCAGAAATTTGCCCGAGCCCACTCCAAAGGCACACTTTTCGGGATTGAGCTTCATGTTGTAACTTATGAGGATGTTCAAAGTTTCCAGCAAATGGGTCAGATGGTCCTCTACACGTAGGGATTTGACTAGCATATAATCTATATTACCTCCATTGATTTACCTACTTGATGCTCGAACATTTTATTAACTACGCGCTGGTATGTTTCTCCTGCATTTTTTAGCCCGAAGGGCATTACGTTATAGCAATATGTACCATATTGCATGATGAATGATGTATTTTTTCTATCATCGGGGTTCATCTGGATTTGATTATACCCTGAGTATGCATCGAGGAAAGTGTGGGTCTCGTGGCCGACCGTAGCATCGATCAGATGATCGATATTAGGCAGCGGGAAGGAATCTTTGGGGCATGCTTTATTCAAATCTTTATATTCTATGCATATCCTTAGCTTGTTCCCCTTTTTTGGCATTACCGCAACGTTAGCTAGCCATTCAAGATACTTTAACTCCCTAACGGATCCAATTTTAAGAAGTTTCGCTACCTCCTCTTTGATGAAGGCATGTTTTACCTTGGACTGCAGTTTCCTCTTTTGCTTTATGGTTTTGAGTTAGGATCGATGCTTAGCTTGTGAGAGGTTATTTCTAGTGAGATACCTATCATATTGGGACCAGGAAAAATAGTCGATATTGTTACTAAGAAATTGAATAAACCCTATCCTAAGTTTGGGGGACAGCCCGTTCCCAGGTATACCTTATGATCGGGGAGGTTCTCAATCAAAACGGTCTGCTCCAGCTCTTCAACTGTTGACTTGGTTGCATTCGATTCCTCGGGGGCAACGAAAGTTGGGGGGGGGGGG
>MU713815.1:6930-78845 GCA_026770625.1 Nicotiana glauca | reverse complement strand
TCCTCGGGGGCAACGAAAGGGGGGGGGGGGGGGTGAAGAAATCTTCCTTGTCATTTTTAAGTCTGCACGCTTCTCTCCTTGTCTGAGACCGGGCATGTGGGATTTGGCATATTGTTGTCGATCGCAAACATTTCCCTCGCTGCCCGCTCTTCTCCATGTACGGTCGCAATGCCATGCCTTCTGGGAAACCTTATCACCTAATGTAAGGTTGAGGGCACTGCCTTTATGTTGTGTATCCAAGGCCTTCCAAGTAAGGCATTATTTCTCATGTCGTTGTTGATGACCTAAAACTCGGTGTTCTGGGTTGTGCCAGATGTGTTTATCGGTGGGGTGATCTCTCCTTTCATTTCCTCTCGGATCATGTTGAAGTCGTGGAGGACTCGGGGGATAGGAACAACTTGATTGAGCAGCCTCGGCTGTTCTACTACTTCTGACCTGATTATATTGGTCGAACTGCCTAGATCCACGAGCACACCCTTTATCCTGGTGTTGTTTAAGAGAAACGAGATCACTAGCGCATCGTTATGTGGTTCTATCATGGCCTCGAGATCCTCTTCACTGAATATGAGGGTTTCTTTTGGTAAGCGTTTCCAGGCTGGTCCCTCTTCTGTAGTGGACATTTTCGTTCATTTGGACACGGGTCTTTGGAGATTGTTGGTTCCCCGAATAATTATATGGACACTATGTTGGGGGTCCCTCAATTTCTGCTTGGGTTGAAACAGGTGGTGTATCGGACTCTAGGTTGGTCGTGCCCTTCTTCTCTACCACTTTTGGGGTTTCGGCTTCCCCTTTCACTAGCCGAGCCAAGCGCTCTTCCCTGAAAGTGAAGATCTTGGGTAATAAAAAGGTGTGAAAGACAATTTGTGTTTTTGTAATGAAATCAGCAAGAAAATAATCACTATTATTTTATCCCCATTGTGGGTGCAAAACTATTTACCGTGAAAATGGTAACAACAATTAAATTTGTAAATAGGGTTTCTAAAAATATGTGATCTATTCTTAAGCTAGTTGTGTGACGACCCGACCCGTCGTCTCATGTATTTCAGCCCCGTTTACCGCAATTATTGCTTCTTTATGTTTCATTGTTGTCATCGGGTAGGTTAGAGTTGAATTGGAATGATTTAGATAGGAAATGAGACACTTAGTCTCTTTAAGAAAGGCTTATATTGAAAAAGTCAACCAGACGTTGACTATTGAGTTAGAGGGCTTAGATGTGAATTCCGGTGATTTAGTTAGCTTTGGGCGATAATTTGTGACTTAAGAGTGTGATCGGAAGTGATTTTGGAGGTCTGGTATAGAATTAGGCTTGAATTGGCGAAGTTAGAATTTTGGCTAATTACGGTTGATAGGTGAGATTTTGATCCGAGGATCTGAATGGGATTCCTAGAGTTGTAGTAGCTCCGTTAGGTGATTTTGGATGTGGGGGTAAAATTTCAGGTCATTTGGAGGTGTTTTGGTTGGGTTTTTGATCGAATGCGTGGTTCGGAAGTTTTGAAGAAACTTGGGTTTGAATCCGATGTGAATTGATAGTTTTAGTGATGTTTGACGTGTTTTGATGATTGGAACAAGTTTGTATGATGTTTTGGGATATGTTGGTGCTTTTGGTTGAGGTCCCGGGGGCCTCGGGGTAATTTCAGATGGCTTGACGGAATTTTTGAACTTGGAAGAAATTACAGATTTTTGCGCAGCTGTTGCAGACCTTCGCATCCGCAGGTATAGGGACACGCTCGCGATGGAGATTTTTGTAGACCATCGCGTTTCGTGAGGGCTGCTTCGCATTCGCGTATAAAAGGCCTGGGCCCCTGGTAGTTTTGTTCTTCGCGTTCGCGACACCTGGGTCGCGTTCGCGACACCTGGGTCGCGTTCGCGTAAGGAAAGTGATTGAAGCATCGCGTTCGCGTTTGGTTGGTCTCGTTCGCATAAGAGGATGAGTTGGAGCATCGCGTTCGCGGACCTGGTGTCGCATTCACGTAGAGGAAAATTGTGGTCAACGGGATTTGTTCTTCGCGAACACGGGGGTGTTGACCGCATTCACATAAGGTAAAATCTGGGCGTCCAGAGGGCTTTTTATATTATTTCATCCGCGACCCCATTCATAATTTCCTCCATTGTTGACCACCTTAAGAGCTTTTTGGTAGAAATTGAAGAGGATTTTGACGGGAATTGATTGGAGGTAAGTATCGTGATCTAGAAACGCTATTTTATTGAAGAATCAACCTTTAATTCTTGGAAAATTGGTTGAAAATTTGAAGAACTAGGGCTTGGTTTTTGAAATGAAAATTTGGGATTTGAAAGGGCATTTGAACTCCGATTTTGGTAAATTTGATATGTACGTACTCGCGGTGAGACGAGGAATCCGGTGATATGAATTTCATAATTTTTTGATAAGTGGCCCCGGGACTCGGGTTTCACCAACTTTGTGATTTTTGGTGTTTTTCGAGTTCTTTCGATTGGTTTATGTTCCATTAGCCTATTGTAATGTATTCCTTGTGGTTTTGATCATATTAGGCGTATGAGGAGGTTGATTCGAGAGGAAAAGGATTAGCGAGCTAGACTTGTGGCCGGCTTGAGGTGAGTAATAGATGTAGATGATGACATGAGGGTTTGAAACCCCGGTATATCACACTGTGATGCTATATTGAGGCGAGACACGTACTCTATGATGATTGCGAGGTCGTTTGTGATTGGGGACTACGACTTAGTCCGTCTAGAGTAATGTTCACACTGTGTTCTTGAATAGAGATTGATTGGTAATCATCCTACATGGATTTTTGTGAATATATTGGGCTGTGCGCTGATTATTTGAATCCTTTAGGGATTATTATCACAGTTTCCATGATACTTAGCATATTATATAATTTCAGTCCTGAGTTAAACACTGTTTCGAAATGTTCAATCATATTTCTAAGGTTTTAAAACTTAAACTACATTTCCTAATGTCTGGAACTGAGAACTATAACTTGGCTTTACCCGAGCGGCTCACATGCATATTCTGGACTGAGTGTGGATCGGGCTACATGCCGCATCGATGATATGATGATATTGCGCTTGGGCTGTAGGAGCCCCTCCGAAGTCTGAACCCCCAAAGTGAGTGTGAGTACTTAAATAGATCGGGCTGCCCGCCGTAGCGGTCATGTGCATTGCATTGCATTCATACATTGATATTTAATCTATTTACCTATCATTGCTTTGTTGCCATTTTGTCGTGAATTATGCTAAATTGCTAGTTGTGGCTTTACATTGTGGTATTTCGTGAATTCTCATCTTCATTCATTATATATGCTTATTACTTGCTAAGTTGGAAGTACTCATTTTACTCTCTGCACCATGTGTGCATATTTGGGTGTTCCGGAGGCATAGTTGGGCTGTTTGCTGCTTCCCAGATTTTCAGGAGTTGTCGAGGTAGCTGCCTGACGTCCGCAGAACCAGACTTCTCCCCTTAGCCCCTTTATCTTTCTGTATTCTAGACTTCTGTATTATTGTGGATTCACTACTCTGTTAAATCTAGAGGCTCTAGACTCGTGACTCTAGATCTTTTGGGAGATGTTAGATATGTTATTGTTTCCGCACTGTTTCTATTTAATTATCCGTTTGGAAGACTTGTTAAACTGTTAATTTAATACTTTTAATTGGTAATAGGTTGTGTGATTTGGTTGTGAGTGTTAATTGGTCGGGCTTGCCTAGCAATTGTGCTGGGCACTATCACGATCGGGATTGGGGTCGTGACAAGTTGGTATCAGAGCCTAGGTTACTAGGCCTACCGAGTCATGAGCCGGTTTAGTAGAGTCTCGCGGATTGGTATGGAGACGTCTGTATTTATCCTCGAGAGGCAGCAGAACCTTTAGGAAACACTTCATATTCTTGAAATTCTTATCGTGCGGCTTTGTTGGTCCGCGAACTAAACTTCTATATTCTATTCTCTCGCAGATGGCGAGAACCCGTGCTATCGGACGTGGCGGACGACCACCATTACCACCCACTAGAGGCTGTGGGCGCGGTCGTGGTCGAGGGAGAGCAGCAGCAGCAGCACCTGCAGATCCACTAGTTGCCCCCGTGCAGGACCAACCTCCAGCTGTAGATACGCCAGCATCACCTGTTCAGGCACCGGCAGTGCCTATTATGATTCCTGGCCTCCAGGAGGCTTTAGCAAAGATCCTATTCGTCTGCACTGGCCTGGCTAGGGCAGTCTCAGCCACTACTGCCGCAACTACCTCACAGATCAGGGGTGGTCATTAGACCCCTGCTGCTCGCACACCCGAGCAGGTTGTTCAGGGATTGCAGACACCGGGAGTAGCCCCAGCTCAGCCAATTGCACCGGTTGCCCCAGTTGTACCAGTCGCACCAGCTCAAGATTATATGGTTCTAGCTATGCCAGACGATGAGCAGCGTCGACTGGAGAGGTTCGGTAGACTCCAGCCTCCGACGTTCAATGGTACTGAGGGCGAGGATGCCCAGGGATTTCTAGACAAGTTCAGCATATGCTTCGAACTGCAGGGATTTTGGAGTCGAGTGGAGTGGCTTTTACTACCTTCCAGTTCTCAGGGCCTGCATTTACATGGTGGGAAGAGTTTGAGAGGCGTAGGCCCGTTGGTTCAGCGCCCCTTACTTGGCAGCAGTTCTCCACTTTCTTTCTATAGAAGTATGTCCCGTAGTCTCGCAGGAAGGATCTGCATTGTCAGTTTGAGTGGTTGATTCAGGGTGACATGACTGTGACCCAGTACGAGATAAGGTTTACGCAGCTAGCTCGGCATGCTACTTGCATGATCCCGACTGATTGGGAGAGGATTAGACGGTTCGTTGATGGCCTCAACAATCTACTCCATATTTTGATGACTAGAGAGAGGGTTATGGGTGCCTCGTTCGAGGAGGTAGTTGACATGGCTCGATAGATTGAGACGGACCGACATCGGGAGCGTGAGGAGAGGGAGGTCAAGAGGCCTCGAGGTTTAGGTAGCTTCAAAGGTGCTCCGCCTAGGATCCAGTTCCAGCGTGGCAAAGGTCGTTCATTCAGACCTCCTCAATTAGGTCGCCCAGAGTACAGTGGGGCTTCTTTGGGCCGTGGCCATCAGGGATTTTAGCAGGGCCATTCTTCACTTAGTGCCCTTCCAGATCTGAGCTCTACTCCTGCCTCTTCAGCCCAGGGTTCTTTTGTAGTGAGGGATTCCCTTCAATCCCCTTCTCCAGCACCGAGTAGTTGCTACGAGTGCAGTAAGTTTGGTCACATGAGGAGACAGTGTCCTCGACTTCGTGGTGGTCGGTCTTAGTAGAGGGATCGACCCTCCTCTTCTACTCCATCTACTTCAGCACCCTCCCAGTCAGGTAGGGGTGGGGGCTAGGCAGCTAGGGGCTGCCCTAGGGGTAGAGACCAATTCGGTGGTGGTCAGGCTCGATTCTATGCTCTTTCGGATAGGAGGGACACAAATGCATCAGATGTTGTTATCACAGGTTTTATCTCAGTCTGTCATAGGGATGCTTCTGTCTTATTTGATCCTGGATCTACATACTCTTATGTGTCTTCATATTTTGCCCATCATCTGGGTATGACCCGTGGTTGTCTTGCTTTGCCCATGCACGTATCTACTCCAGTGGATGATATTATTATTGTGGATCATGTATATCGATATTGTCTGGTGACTATTGGGGGTTTGGAGACCCGAGTGGACTTATTATTGTTGGGCATTGTAGATTTTGATGTGATTCCGGGTATGGTTTGGCTATCTCCGCACCATGCTATTCTGGACTATCATGCCAAGATAGTTATGTTGGCTATTCTGGGCGTTCTAAGGATTGAGTGGCGAGGTATGATTGACTATGTTTCTAGCAGGGTGATTTCCTTCCTAAACGCCCTGCAGATGGTTAGGAAACGTTGTTTATCGTACTTATCTTTTGTGAGAGATGTTAGAGCTGAGACTCCTAGTCTTGATTTAGTGCCCGTTGTGAGGGATTTCCCAGATGTGTTTCCAGCAGACCTGTCGGGTATGCCGTTGGACAGGGACATTGACTTTGGTATTGATCTGGTGTCGGGCACTTAGCCCATTTCCATTCCTCCTTACCGTATGGCACCAGCGGAGTTGAAGGAACTAAAGGATTAGCTTGAGGAACTCCTAGATAAGGTGTTTATTCGTCCTAGCGTGTTACCGTAGGGTGCACCGGTCTTATTTGTGAAGAAGAAGGATGGCACAATGAGAATGTGCATTGACTACAGGCAGTTGAACAAGGTGACAGTGAAGAACAAGTATCCATTACTGCGTATTGATGATTTGTTTGACCAGCTCCAGAGAGCAAGGGTATTCTCTAAGAATGATCACCATTCAGGCTATCACTAGCAGAAGATTAGGGATTCTGATATTATGAAGACAGCTTTCGGGTTGAGATATGAGCACTATGAGTTTCTAGTTAGGTCTTTTGGGCTAACTAATGCCCCAGCCGCGTTCATGCATCTAATGAACAACGTATTTTGGTAGTATCTGGACTCATTTATGATCGTTTTTATTGATGATATCCTGGTGTACTCACGTAGCCAGGAGGAGCATGCTCAACATTTGAGAGTGGTATTACAGAGATGGAGGGAGGAGAATCTTTATGCAGAGTTCTCCAAGTGAGAGTTCTAGCTTGGGTCTGTGGCTTTTCTGGGACACGTGGTGTCCAACAATGGTATTCAGGTTGATCCAAAGATGATAAAGGCGGTGCAGAGTTGGCCTAGATCGTCCTCAGCCACGGAGATTCGGAGTTTCCTTGGTTTGGTAGGTTATTATCGCCGGTTCAACCAAGGTTTTTCATCTATTGCTTTGCCCTTGACCAAGTTAACGTAGAAGGGTGCACCGTTTGTATGGTCGGACGAGTGCGAGGAGAGCTTTTAGAAGCTCAAGACAGCTTTGACCACAGTTCCAGTGTTGGTTTTGTCATTAGCTTCAGGTTCTTACACCGTGTATTGTGATGCTTCGAGAGTTGGGATCAGATGTGTGTTGATGTAGGAGGGTAGAGTTATTACATATGCTTCTCGTCAGTTGAAGCCTCATGAGAAGAACTACCCCGTACATGATTTTGAGTTGGCTGCTATAGTTCATGCTTTGAAGATTTGGAGGCACTACTTATAAGGCGTATCTTGTGAGCTATATACTGATCATCGTAACCTTCAGCATTTGTTCAAATAGAAGGATCTTAATTTGAGGTAGTGGAGGTGGCTTGAATTACTCCAGGACTATGACATTACCATTTTGTATCATCCAGGGAAGGCCAATGTAGTGGACGATGCTTTGAGCCGGAAGGCGGTGAGTATGGGTAGTTTGGCGTACATTCCAGTTGGTGAGAGGCCCTTTGCAGTTGATGTCCAGGCTTTGGCCAATCATATGGTGAGGCTAGATATTTTGGAGCCTAGTTGGGTGCTGGCTTGTGTGGTTTCTCGGTCTTCCTTGTATGACCGCATCAGAGAGCGCCAGTATGATGACCCGCATTTTCTTGTCCTTAAGGACAGGGTCCAGCATGATGATGCCAGAGATGTGACTATTGATGATGATGGTGTGATAAGGATGTAGGGCCGGATTTGCCTGCCCAATGTGGATGGGCTTCGGGAGTTCATATTAGAGGAGGCCCACAGCTCGCGTATTCCATTCATTCGGGTGCCGCGAAGATGTATCACTATTTAAGACAGTATTACTGGTGGAGGAGAACGAAGAAGGATATTATGAGTCATGTAGCTCGGTTTCTCAACTGTCAGCAGGTGAAATATGAGCATCAGAGGCCTGGTGGTGTACTTTAGCGCATGGATATTCCCGAGTGGAAGTGGGAGAGGATTACTATGGATTTTGTAAGTGGTCTCCCTCGGACATCGAAGAAGTTTGACTCGATTTGGGTGATTGTGGATCGGCTGACCAAGTCCCTGCACCTCATTTCAGTGTGTACTACCTATTCTTCGGAGCAGTTAGCAGAGGTTTTCATCCGGGAGACTGTTCGATTGCATGGGGTCCCAGTTTCTATTATCTCAGATAGGGGTACTCAGTTTACTTCCCTATTTTGGAGGACTTTTCTGTGAGAGTTAGGTACACAGGTAGAGTTGAGTACAACATTTCATCCTCAGACGGACGGGCAGTCCGAGCGTACCATTCAGATATTGGAGGACATGTTGCATGCCTATGTTATTGATTTTGGAGGTTCTTGGGCTGAGTTCTTACCGCTTGCAGAGTTTGCCTACAAAAACAGTTATTAGTCCAGCATTCAAATGCCACCGTATGAGGCGTGATATGGGAGATGGTGTAGGTATGCGGTTGGTTGGTTTGAGCCCGGAGAGGCTAGGCTATGGTTGGTCAAGGATGCCTTAGATAAGGTGAAAGTGATCCAAGAGAGACTTCGTACAGCTCAGTCGCGTTGGAAGAGTTATGCAGACCGGAAGGTTCGAGATGTATCTTATATGGTGGGTGAGAAGATCTTGTTGAAGGTTTCTCCTATGAAGAGCGTTATGCGGTTTAGAAAGAAAGGGAAGCTGAGTCCGAGGTTCATTGGGCCTTTTAAGATACTTAGGAGGATTGGGGAGGTGGCTTATGAGCTTGCTTTGCCACCCATCCTGTCTAGCGTGCATCCGGTATTTCATGTATCTATGCTCCGAAAGTATGTTGGGGACCCATCTCATGTTTTAGACTTTAGCACGGTTCAGTTGGATGATGATTTGACATATGATGTGGAGCCAGTGGCTATTTTGGGTCGTCAGGTTCGAAAGTTGAGGTCAAAGGATATATCTTTAGTGAAGGTACAGTGGAGAGGTCAGCGCATGGAGGAGGCTACTTGGGAGATCGAGCAGGAGATGCAGAGCAGATATCCTCACCTATTTGAGGCTTCAAGTATGTTTCTTGACCCGCTGGAGGACGAGCATTTGTTTAAGTTGGGAGGATGTGACGACCCGACTCGTCGTCTCATGTATTTCAGCCTTGTTTTCCCCAATTATTGCTTCTTTATGTTTCATTGTTATCATCAGGAGGGTTAGAGTTGAATTGGAATGATTTGGATAGGAAATGAGACACTTAGTCTCTTTAAGGAAGGCTTATATTGGAAAAGTCAACCGGACGTTGACTAATGAGTTAGAGGGCTCGGATTTGAATTCTGGTGATTTGGTTAGCTTCGGGGGATTATTTGTGACTTAGGAGTGTGATCACAAGTGATTTTGGAGGTCCGGTGTAGAATTAGGCTTGAATTGGCGAAGTTAGAATTTTGGGGAATTTCGATTGATAGGTGATATTTTGATCCAAGGGTCGGAATGGGATTCTGAGAGTTGAGTAGCTCCGTTAGGTGATTTTGGATGTGCGGGCAAAATTTTATGTCATTTGGAGGTGTTTTGAAGAAACTTAGGCTTGAATCCGATGTGAATTGATGGTTTTAGTGATGTTTGATGTGTTTTGATGATTGTAACAAGTTTGTATGATGTTTTGGGATATGTTGGTGCTTTTGATTGAGGTCCAGGGGTCCTCGAGGTAATTTTGGATGGCTTGACGGAAGTTTTGAACTTGGAAAAAGTTGCAGATTTTTGCATAGTTGTTGCAGACCTTCGCTTTCGCAGGTATAGGACGCGTTCGCAATGGAGAGTTTTGTAGACGATCGCGTTCGCGAGGGCTACTTCGCGTTTGTGTATAAGGGGCCTGGGGCCCTGGTAGTTTTGTTCCTCGCGTTCACGACACCTGGGTCACGTTCGCGTAAGGAAAGTGACTGAAGCATCGTGTTCGCATTTGGCTGATCACGTTCTCGTAAGAGGATGAGCTGGAGCATCGCATTCGCAGACCTGGTGTCGCGTTCACGTATAGGAAAATTGTGGATAACGGGATTTGTTCTTCGCAAACGCGGGGGTCTTGACCTCGTTCGTGTAAGGTAAAATCTGGGCGTCCAGAGGGCTTTTTATATTATTTCATCGGGGACCCCTTTAATAATTTCCTCACTGTTGACCACCTTAAGAGCTTTTTGGTAGAAATTAAAGAGTATTTTGACGGGAATTGATTGGAGGTAAGTCTCGTGACCTAGAAACGCTATTTTATTGAAGAATCAACCTTTAATTCTTGGAAAATTGGGTGAAAATATGAAGAACTAAGTCTTGGTTTTTGAAATGAAAATTTGGGATTTGAAAGGGCATTTGAACTCCGATTTTGGTAAATTTGATAAGTACGGACTCGTGGCGAGACGAGGAATCCGGTGATATAAATTTTATAATTTTTTGAGAAGTGGGCCCGGGGCTCGGGTTTTACCAACTATGTGATTTTTGGTGTTTTTCGAGTTCTTTCGATTGGGTTATGTTCCATTAGCCTATTGTAACGTATTCCTTGTAGTTTTGATGAGACTCGGCGCGCGAGGAGGTTGATTCGAGAGGAAAAGGCATAGCAAGCTAGACTTGTGGCCGGCTTGAGGTGAGTAATAGATGTAGATGATGACCTGAGGGTTTGAAACCCCGGTATATCACACTGTGATGCAATATTTAGGCGAAACACGTACTCTATGATGAGTGCGGGGTCGTTTGTCATTGGGGACTATGACTCAGTCTGTCTCAAGTGATGTTCACACAGTGTTCTTGACTAGAGATTGATTGGTAATCATCCTACATGGAGTTTTATGAATATATTAGGTTGTGTGCCGATTATTTGAATCCTTTAGGGATTATTATCGCCGTTTCCTTGATACTTAGCATGTTATATGATTTCAGTCCTGAGTTAAACACTATTTCAAAATGTTCAATCATATTTCTAAGGTTTTAAAACTTAAACTACATTTCCTAATGTCTGTAACTGAGAACTATAACTTGACTTTGCCCGAGCGGCTCACATGCATATTCTGGACTGAGTGTGGATCAGGTTGTATGATGCAGCGATGATATGATGATATTGCGCTTGGACTGTAGGAGCCCCTCCGGAGTCTGAACATCCACAGTAAGCGCGGATACCCAAATGGATCGGGCTGCACGCCGCAGCGGTCATGTGCATTGCATTGCATTCATACATTGATATTTATCTAATTTACCTATCATTACTTTGTTGCCATTTCATCGTAAATTATGCTAAATTGCTAGCTGTGGCTTTACATTGTGATATTTCGTGAATTCTTATCTTTAATCATTATATATGCTTATTACTCACTGAGTTGGAAGTACTCACTTTACTCCCTGCACCATGTGTGCAGATTCAGGCGTTCCGAAGGTTTAGTTGGGCTGTTTGCTGCTTCCCAGATTTTCAGGAGTTGTCGAGGTAGCTGCCTGACGTCCGCAGGACCCGACTCCTCCCCTTATCCCCTTTACCTTTTCGTATTCTAGACTTCTATACTATTGTGGATTCACTACTCTGTTACATCTAGAGGCTCTAGACTCGTGACTCTAGATCTTTTGGGAGATGCTAGTTATGTTATTGTTTCCGCATTGTTTCTATTTAATTATCCATTTGGAAGACTTGTTAAACTGTTAATTTAATATTGTTAATTTGTAATAGGTTGTGTGATTGGGCTGTGAGTGTTAGTTGGTCGGGCTTGCCTAGCAATTGTGTTGGGTGCCATCACGACCGTGCTTGCGGTCGTGACCAGTTAGTATCAGAGCCTAGGTTACTAGGCATCACGAATCATGAGCCGATTTAGTAGAGTCTCGCGAATTGGTATGGAGACGTCTGTATTTATCCTCGAGAGGTTGTAGAACCTTTAGGAAACACTTCATATTCTTGAAATTCTTGTCATACGGCTTTGTTGATCCGAGAACTAAACTTTTGTAATCTATTCTCTCGCAGATGGTGAGAACCTGTGCTACCGGACGTGGCGGACGACCACCATTACCACCCACTAGAGGTCGTGGGCGCGATTATGGTTGTGGTCGAGGCAGAGCAACAGCAATAGCACCTGCAGATCCACTAGTTGCCCCCATTTAGGACCAGCCTCCAGCTGTAGATGTGCCAGCAGCACCTGTTCAGGCACCGACAGTGCCCATTGTGATTCCTGGCCCCAGGAGGCTTTAGCTCAGATCCTATCCGTCTGCACTGGCCTGGCTCAGGCAGTCTCAGCCATTATTACCGCAGCTATCTCACAGACCTGGGGTGGTCATCAGACCCCCACTGCTCGTACACCCGAGCAGGTTATTCAGGGATTGCAGATACCGGGAGCAGCCCAGCTCAGCCAGTTGCACCGGTTGCCCAGTTGTACCAATCGCACCAGCTCCAGATTATGTGGTTCTAGCTTTGCTAGACGATGGGCAACATCGACTGGAGAGGTTTGGTAGACTCCAGCCTCCGACGTTCAGTGGTACTGAGGGTGAGGATGCCCAAGGATTTCTAGACAAGTGTCAGCTTATGCTTCGCATTGCCGGGATTTTGGAGTCAAGTGGAGTGGCTTTTACTACCTTCCAGTTCTCAGGGCTTGAATTTACATGGTGGGAGGATTTTGAGAGGCGTAGGCCCATTGGAGCAGCACCCCTTACTTGACAGCAGTTCTCCACTGTCTTTCAGGAGAAGTATGTACCGTAGTCTCGCAGGGAGGAGTTGCGTCGTCAGTTTGAGTGGTTGATTCAGAGGGACATGACTGTGAGCCAGTAAGAGATGAGGTTCACGCAGCTAGCTTGGCATTCTACTTGGATGATCCCGACTGATCGGGAGAGGATTAGGAGGTTCGTGGATGGCCTCAACTATCCACTCTGCATTTTGATGACTAGAGAGAGGGTTATGGGTGCCTCGTTCGAGGAGGTAGTTGGCATGGCTCGACAGAATGAGACTGATCGCTGTCGAGAGTGTGAGGAGAGGGAGGCTAAGAGGCCTCGAGGTTCAGGTAGCTTCAGAAGTGCTCCACCTAGGTGCCAGTTCTAGCGTGGCAGAGGTCGTTCATTCAGACCTCCTCAGTCAGGTCGCCAAGAGTATAGTTGGGATTCTTCGGGCCGTGGCCATCAGGGATTTCAGCAGGGCGATTCTTCACTTAGTGCCCTTCCAGCTTAGAGCTCTACTCCTGCTTCTTCAGCCCAGGGTTCTTCTGCAGCGAAGGGTTCCCTTCAATCCCCTTCTCTAGCACCGGGTAGTTGCTACGAGTGCGGTGAGTTTGGTCACATAGGAGACAGTGTCCTCAGGTTCGTGGTGGTCGGTCTCAGCAGAGGGATAAACCCTCCTCTTCTACTCCATCTACTTCAGCACCTTCCCAGTAAGGTAGGGGTGGGGGCTAGGTAGCTAGGGGTCGCCCTAGGGGTAGAGACCAATCTGGTGGTGGTCAGGCTCGATTCTATGCTCTTTCGTATAGGAGGGACGCCAATGCATCAGATGTTGTTATCACAGGTATTATCTCAGTCTGCCACAGGGATGCTTCTGTCTTATTTGATCCCGGATCTACATACTCTTATGTGTTTTCATATTTTGCCCATCATCTGGTTACGAAACGTGGTTGTCTTTCTTTGCCCGTGCACGTATCTACCCCGGTGGGTGATACTATTATTGTGGATCATGTATATCTATCTTGTCTGGTGACTATTGGGGGTCGGAGACCCGAGTGGACTTTTTGTTATTGGACATGGTAGATTTTGTTGTGATTCTGGGTATGGATTGGCTATCTCCGTATCATGCTATTCTGTATCATGCCAAGACAGTTACATTGGCTATTCCGGGCATTCTGAGGATTGAGTGGTGAGGTATGACTGACTGTGTTCCTAGAAGGGTGATTTCCTTCCTAAAGGCCCAGTGGATGGTTGGGAAAGGTTGTCTATCGTACTTGTCTTTTGTGAGAGATGTTGGATCTGAGACTCCTAGTCTTGATTCAGTACCCGTTCTGAGGGATTTCCCAGATATGTTTCCAGCAGACCTGCCGGGTATGCCGCCGGATAGGGACATTGACTTTTGTATTGATCTGGTGCCGGGCACTCAGCCCATTTCCATTCCTCTGTACCGTATGGCACCAACGGAGTTGAAGGAACTAAAGGATCAGATTCAGGAACTCCTAGATAGGGGGTTTATTCGTCCTAGCGCATTATCGTGGGGTGCACCGGTCTTATTTGTGAAGAAAAAGGATGGCACAATGAGAATGTGCATTGACTACAGGCAGTTGAACAAGGTGACAATGAAGAACAAGTATCCACTACCGCGTATTGATGATTTGTTTGACCAGCTCCAGGGAGCAAGGGTATTCTCTAAGATTGATCTCCATTCAGGTTATCACCAGCTAAAGATGTAAGGCCCCGTGAAATTCCTACTCGAAAACCCGGATCCCATGGTGCCAAGTTAGGATCATGTGTTAGAAATTAGTACGGTGCGGACCTTTTTGGATTGAATAATGCATTAAAAAGTGAAGAATAAGTTTCCAGAAAAATGCAAGAAATGCGGTCGCATAATTGAAATGCGGACCGCATATCTGCCGTAGAGTGAGGCAGAATGTTGGTTAAAATTGAAGTCAGTAATGCGGTCGAAATGCGGTCACATAATCGAAATGTGGAGCGCATAGTCGTCGTATATTTTTCCTTTGACTTGTGCGAGGGTCAGTTCTGCTGTGCACTTTTCGACCGCGGAACATGAATGCGGACCGCATTCTTACCGCAGACCGAGTCAGAATGTTTAGTTTCTGGTGAGCATTCTGCGGTCCATTATGCGGACCACATTTTTACTCTGCGATCGCAGATGCGACAGCATATTTGACTCGGGGCTCCAATTTTCTAATTTTATAAACCGACCCCATGTCGATATATTACACCCTACCCTTCATTTTAGGCTTATTTTCTGATACATTTAGAGAGAGAGAAGGGGTCTTAGAGGGAGAAGGAGTTCTTAATCAATATTTCTCCATAATATCTTGCTTAAACCTTGAAGATTTGTTAAGAAAGGGCACCTTGGTCATCTTCCAAAAAGGTAAGGGTCTATAGTCCAAGCTCTTAATTTCTAGGTATAACTAGGATAGACCATTAGAAGGGTAATTGATGAGGATAGAAGTGGATATCTTTCATGCATGAGTTCTTAAGGGTATTTTGTTAGGTCTTGAGCCAAGGATGGGATGAGGGATGGTAGGATCTTTCACAAAATGGTTTTAAAAGCATGATACCTACTTAGTGTTTGAAAATATGCTCAAATGAACTAGAAATATGATCACCTCTCTAATTTGTGGTTCGATTTGTCATGTTCCTAAGATATCGACGTTGCTAAGAGTCTCGTAGTATAGTAGTACTTAAGGAAAGCTCAACCGAGGTATGTAGGCTAAACTTTCTATCTAGGAAGTAAATTCCATATGTGTTTGTAAGTTTACATGTGGTTTACCTACCAAAAATTTTATAGTCCTGAGTCGCCTCTCAAAAGAAGTTAGCATGCTAATTGGGTGGAAAGAATTGCTCTGTTTACTGCTCCTAGTTGCTATTGTGTGTATTAAATGACTTGGTTGATTTTTTCTACTTGTTGATGAGATGTAATGACATATGGAAATGAATCGAATAAGGAAGAGTGAAATAATTATAAAATAGTTTCAAATCTTATGAGCAAACTTCCAAAAGTAGAATGGCCGAATGGTCTTATACCCGAACTACGCTCATAAGTGGCTGTTTTATATAATGCTTTTCCTTACAGATATGATCCACTCAATGTGTGATAAAAAATTGTTGGTTGGTATATTCCTATGCGGGAAAAGTCCCTTATGCTTGATAATTCTATCTCTGTTGGATTTGAAAATACAAAATTTCCGAAATATTTGGTATATTGATATTGTTTGGTGATCTTTGGAAATAAAGGGATGAAAATGTGAAAAAAACCTAATACAGCCATCGTTCCAGGAATAAAGAATCTTGTGAATCGCCAAATGAGCCAAGGAAATACTGTTGTTGTTGGTGACTGGAAATAGTAATGGGAATCTATAAAATTGTGAAAGATATTAAGGTAAGCATGGTTCCGTTTATGACATATTTGTATACTTGTATTTATACTGCAATTGTGTGCAATACTAAATTGAATCAAATATGCTTTCGGGAGTATCTTTAGCAACACCGAGGAAGGGTGGGTCATAAGGCTCATTACTGAAACTACATGTGCCGGTGTAGGGGTGCATCGAGCTTATTCCCCTTAATTGGGATGATCTTGGCAACATTAAAATTTGGTAACGCCAACCCACATGGCATATGTGGGAAGAAAGCTTAGCCGATCGGGCCGTGATCGGATGCCATGCCGCACACATGGTGGTATAGTGCTGGAAATCAATAAATTTGGAAATTTGATACCTGGGAAATCAAAAACTGGAAATTTGTGATTTGGTATATGTCTCTAAAAAGGGATGACTTAGCCGATCGGGTCGTGATCGGACTCCGTGCAATCAAAGACGGTGGTAAATCTTATATCGGTGCTAGAGATCTCCCAACCAAACAAAAAGTATATATATATATTATTTTCATAAAGTAGAGGACCAACGTGTTTCATAATTGGGTGTTAGAATATTGTTGATCATGACTTATTTGTGAATTCTTTGCTTGTATGGATATTCTACTCTGAAATTGTACTTTTAACCTTACATACTAGTGCTATTCGACGGCACTAATGTCCCTTTTGCCGGGGGCGCTACAATCGTTTTATGATTGTAGGTGGTTCTACAGCAGGTACTCCAGTCCACCGGCGGTAGCACCTCCTCTACTTTTATTCAGCTATGTTGGTGAGCCCCACTCCATCCCGGGGTCATGTCATGTATCTTTTGTTCTTTTTCTAAAGACATTTTGAGGTATAGCCAGAGCCTTGTTACCGGCATTTCTCTATTGCTCTTATCTTGTATTTAGAGGCTCCGTAGACTATTGTGGGTGGAGGTTGATGTTGGGAGTCCGGGCTAGAAATGTTGGTGCTTGACAAGCATGTTTTTCATTAAATTTTTAAACTGGTAATATTTTGAAAAACTAAATGAAGCAATTACAAAGAATAAAATGAGAGTTGCTAACAACAGATTTCCTTGCGTTTTACTAAATGGGATAATATCCCCTCTTTATTTATGAACTAGTTTGGGTAGAAGGAAATATTTCAGGCTTGCTCAGTCGGGTTTACTCGATTGAGCGCCAGTTGTGCTCCTCGGATTTTGGGGTGTGACAGAAGATTAGGTATTTTGATATTATGAAGACGGCTTTCGGAACGAGATATGGGCACTATGAGTGTCTAGTTATGTCTTTTGGGCTAACTAATGCCCCAACCGCGTTCATGCATCTGATGTAGCGTATTTCGGCCGTATCTGGACTCATTTGTGATCATTTTTATTGATGATATCATGGTGTACTCGCGTAGCCAGGAGGAGCACGCTCAGAATTTGAGAGTGGTATTATAGAGATTGAGGGAGGAGAAGCTTTATGCAAAGTTCTCCAAGTGTGAGTTCTGGCTTGGGTCTGTGGCTTTTCTAGGACACGTGGTGTCCAGCGATGGTATTCAGGTTGATCCAAAGAAGATAGAGGTGGTGCAGAGTTGTCCTAGACCGTCCTCAGCCACAGAGATTCGGAGTTTCCTCGGTTTGGCAGGTTATTATCGCCGGTTCGTCCAGGGTTTTTCATCTATTGCTTCACCCTTGACCAAGTTGACGCAGAAAGGTGCACCGTTTTATGGTCGGACGAGTGCGAGGAGAGCTTTCAGAAGCTCAAGACAGCTTTGACCACAGCTCCAGTGTTGGTTTTGCCATTATCTTCAGGTTCTTATACCATGTATTGTTATGCTTCGAGAGTTGGGATCAGATGTGTGTTGATGCAGGGGGGTAGAGTTATTACATATTCTTCTCGTCAGTTGAAGCCTTATGAGAAGAACTACCCCGTACATGATTTGGAGTTGGATGCTATAGTTCATGCTTTGAAGATTTGGAGGCACTACTTATATGGCGTATCTTGTGAGCTATATACTGATCATCGTAGCCTTCAGCATTTGTTCAAATAGAAGGATCTTAATTTGAAGTAGCGGAGGTGGCTTGAATTACTCAAGGACTATGACATTACCATTTTGTATCATTCGGGGAAGGCCAATGTAGTGGCCGATGATTTGAGCCGAAAGGCGGTGAGTGTGGGTAGTTTGGCGTACATTCCAGTTGGTGAGAGGCCCTTTGCAGTTGATGTCCAGGCTTTGGCCAATCGGATGGTGAGGCTAGATATTTCGGAGCCTAGTCGGGTGTTGGCTTGTGTGGTTTCTCGATTTTCCTTGTATGACCGCATCAGAGAGCGCCAGTATGATGACCCGCATTTGCTTGTCCTTAAGAATAGGGTCCAGCATGATGATGCCAGAGATGTGACTATTGATGATGATGGTGTGATGAGGATGCAGAGCCGGATTTGCCTGCCCAATGTGGATGGGCTTCTGGAGTTGATATTAGAGGAGGCCCAAAGCTCACGGTATTCCATTCATTCGGGTGCCGCGAAGATATATCACGATTTGAGACAGTATTACTGGTGGAGGAGAACGAAGAAGGATATTGTGAGTCATGCCGCTCAGTGTCTCAACTGTCAGCAGGAAAAATATGAGCATCAGAGGTCTGATGGTGTACTTCAGCGCATGGATATTCCCAATTGGAAGTGGTAGAGGATTACTATGGATTTTGTGAGTGGTCTACCTCGGACATCGAAGAAGTTTGACTCGATTTGGGTGATTATGGATCGGCAACCAAGTCCGCGCACTTCATTCCGGTATGTACTACCTATTCTTTGTAGCGGTTAGCAGAGATTTTCATTCGGGAGATTGTCTGATTGCATGGGGGCCCAGTTTCTATTAACTCAGATAAGGGTACTCGGTTTACTTCCCAGTTTTGGAGGACTTTTCAGCGAGAGTTGAGTACACAGGTAGAGTTGAGCATAGTGTTTCATCCTTAGAAGGACGGGCAGTCCGAGAGTACCATTTCGATATTAGAGGACATGTTGCATACCTGTGTTATTAATATTGGAGGTTCTTTGGCTGAGTTCTTACCGCTTGCAGAGTTTGCCTACAACAACAGTTATCAGTCCAGCATTTAGATGGAACTGTATGAGGCCTTATATGGGAGACGGTGTAGGTCTTTGGTTGGTTGGTTTGAGCCCGGCAAGGCTAGGCTATAGTTGGTCCAAGACGCCTTAGATAAGATGAAAGTGATCCAGGAGAGACTTCTTATAGCTCAGTCGCGTCAGAAGAGTTATGCGGACCGAAAGGTTCGAGATGTATCTTTATGGTGGGCGAGAAGGTCTTGTTGAAGGTTTCGCCTATGAAAGGCGTTATGCGTTTTGGAAAGAAAGGGAAGCTGAGTCCGAGGTTCATTTGGCCTTTTGAGATACTTAGGAGGATTGGGGAGGTGGCTTATGAGCTTGCTTTGCCACCCATCATGTCTAGCGTGCATCCGGTATTTCATGTATCTACGCTCCGAAAGTATGTTGGGGACCCGTCTTATGTTTTAGACTTCAGCACAGTTTAGTTGGATGATGATTTGACATATGATGTGGAGCCAGTGGCTATTTTGGGTTGTCAGGTTCGAAAGTTGAGGTTAAAGGATATAGCTTCAGTGAAGGTACAGTGGAGAGGTCGGCCAGTGGAGGAGGCTACTTTGGAGACCGTGCAGGAGATGCCGAGCAGATATCATCACCTATTTGAGGCTTCAGGTATGTTTCTTGACCCGCTCGAGGACGAACGTTTGTTTAAGTTGGGGAGGATGTGACGACCCGACTCGTCATCTCATGTATTTCAGCTTTCACCAATTATTGCTTCTTTATGTTTCATTAATGTCATCGGGTGGGTTAGAGTTGAATTGGAATGATTTGGATAGGAAATGAGACACTTAGTCTCTTTAAGGAAGGCTTATATTGGAAAATTCAACTGGACATTGACTATTGAGTTAGAGGGCTCAGATGTTAATTTTCGTGATTCGGTTAGCTTCGGGGGATGATAGTTGACTTAGGAGTGTGATCGGAAGTGATTTTGGAGGTCAGGTGTAGAATTAGGCTTGAATTGGCGAAGTTAGAATTTTGGCGAATTCCGGTTGATAGGTGAGATTTTGATCCAAGGGTCGGAATGGGATTCCTAGAGTTGCAGTAGCTCCGTTAGGTGATTTTGGATGTTCGGGTAAAGTTTCAGGTCATTTGGAGGTGTTTTGGTTGGGTTTTTGATCGAATGCGTGTTTCGAAAGTTTTGAAGAAACTTAGGCTTGAATCCGATGTGAATTGATGGTTTTGGTGATGTTTGACGTGTTTTGATGATTGGAACAAGTTCGTATGATATTTTGGGATATGTTGGTGCTTTTAGTTGAGGTCTCGGGGGCTCGGGGTAATTTCGGATGGCTTGACGGAAGTTTTGAACTTGGAAGAAATCGCAGATTTTTGCCCAGCTGTTGCAGACCTTCGCGTTCGCAGGTATAGGACGCGTTCACGACGGCGAGTTTGCAGACCATCGCGTTCGCGAGGGCTGCTTCTTGTTCGCGTATAAGGGGCCTGGGGTCCTGGTAGTTTTGTTCTTCGCGTTCGCGACACATGTGTCGCGTTCGCGTAAGTAAAGTGATTGAAGCATCGCGTTCGCTTTTGGTGGCCGTGTTCGCGTAAGAGGATGAGCTGGAGCATCGCGTTCACATACCTGGTATTGCGTTCGTGTAGAGGAAAATTGTGGTCAATGGGATTTGTTTTTCGCGAACGCGGGGGTGTTGATCGCGTTCGCGTAAGGTAAAATCTGGGCGTCCAGAGGGCTTTTTATATTATTTCATCTGCGACCCCATTCATAATTTCCTCCATTGTTGACCACCTTAAGAGCTTTTTTGGTAGAAATTGAAGAGGATTTTGACAGGAATTGATTGGAGGTAAGTCTCGTGACCTAGAAACGCTATTTTATTGAAGAATCAACCTTTAATCTTGGAAAATTGGGTGAAAATTTGAAGAACTAGGGCTTGGTTTTTGAAATGAAAATTTGGGATTTGAAAGGGCATTTGAACTCCGATTTTGGTAAATTTGATATGTACGGACTCGTGGCGAGACGAGGAATCCGGTGATGTGAATTTCGTAATGTTTCGAGAAGTGGGTCCGGGGCTCGGGTTTTACCAACTTCGTGATTTTTTGTGTTTTTCGAGTTCTTTCGATTGGGTTATGTTCCATTGGCCTATTGTAACGTATTCCTTGTGGTTTTTATCAAATTCGGTGCAAGAGGAGGTTGATTCGAGATGAAAAGGCATAGCGAGCTAGACTTGTGGCTGGCTTGAGGTGAGTAATAGATTTAGATGATGACCTGAGGGTTTGAAACCCTGATATATCACACTGTGATGCTATATTGAGGTGAGACACATACTTTATGATGAGTGTGGGGTCGTTTGTGATTGGGGACTACGACTTAGTCTGCTCCAAATGATGTTTACACTGTTTTCTTGACTAGAGATTGATTGGTAATCATCCTACGTGGATTTTTATGAATATATTGGGCTATGTGCCGATTATTTGTATCCTTTAGGGATTATTATAACCATTTCTGTGATATTTAGCATGTTATATGATTTCAGTTTTAAGTTAAACACTGTTTCGAAATGTTCAATCATATTTCTAAGGTTTTAAAACTTAAATTACATGTCCTAATGTCTGGAACTGAGAACTATAACTTGGCTTGGCCCGAGCAGCTCACATGCATAATCTTGACTGAGTGTAGATCGGGCTGCACGACGCGACGATGATATGATGATATTACACTTGGGCTGTAGGAGCCCCTCCGGAGTCCGAACCCCCACAGTGAGCTCGGGTACCCAAATAGATCAGGCTGCGCGCTGCAGCAGTCATGTGCATTGCATTGCATTCATACATTGATATTTATCTGATTTACCTGACATTGCTTTGTTGCTATTTCATCATCAATTATGCTAAATTTCTAGTTATGGCTTTACATTGTGGTATTTCGTGAATTCTCATCTTTAGTCATTATATATGCTTATTACTCACTGATTTGGAAATACTCACTTTACTCTCTGCACCATGTGTGCAGATTTAGGTGTTCCGGAGGCTTAGTTGGGCTGTTTGTTGCTTCCCATATTTTCAGGCGTTGTCGAGGTAGCTTCCTGACGTCCGCAGGACCCGACTCCTTCCCTTAGCCCCTTTATCTTTCCGTATTCTATTCTTCTATATTATTGTGGATTCACTACTCTGTTATATCTAGAGGCTCTAGATTTGTGACTCCAGATCTTTTGGGAGATGTTAGATATGCTATTATTTCCGCACTGTTTCTATTTAATTATCCATTTGGAAGACTTGTTAAACTATTAATTTAATACGGTTAATTGGTAATGGTTTGTGTGATTGGGTTGTGAGTTTTAATTGGTCGGGCTTGCCTAGCAATTGTGTTCGGCGCTATCACGACCGGGATTGGGGTCATGACAAGTTGTTAGAGTAGTTGATGCTAAGAATGTAAAGTTTAACGATGAAATGCAAGCTAAAACGAGATAGTAATCAAACCAAGGGGCACGCTGCCCGGGTATAGGACTGGCCGATTAGGGACTTTGGGGTCGAGCTCGAGGTACCGGAGACAATCGGGTATGGGATATCAGTTAAGGATATGATTAAACAAGGCTCTTTACAGCCAATATTAAGAAAATGAAGAACAAGTAAGAGAGCGATGGATATTAAGGTGAACTCGGGCTAGTGAGAACGAGCAAGTTAGAAAGAAAAAAGAGAGATATTATTGCACTTATGGAAAAATGGAGCAACATCAGTTGATCCTATAAAGTAATGGGGATCCCCTTTAAATAGGAGGGAATCAGTCATAGTACAAAATGTGTTAACCGTAAAGTTGTGGAGATAGGATGGCTAGACATGACATCTTGAAAATAGGCCCTGGATAGACAAACCATGTCAGGTTAAGCCGTGCGTCTTGGGAACTTCCCTCTCGCCTTCTATAGCTCATCGTACTTGTCAGAATGCAACATCCTTCGAACCAATATATTTCGAACCTCGAGGATGAGTCTCGACCTTGGCTTCAAGCTTCGACGGCCATGACCGCTAAATGGTTCTATGGAGGGAAAATCCAGACCCCGGATTCGCTGTGTACACACATACAACTAGAAAGCACAAATTGATGAACTACAACAACAAAGAAAACACATAGTTGGAATGTGAATTGAATCATAACATACCAGTTTAAGGAGAGAATACAGAGTACATAGTAGAGATAGTGCAAGTAGCCAGCCTTGGCTTACAGCCGGCTGGATTGATAAGAATTGCAAGGAGCAAAAGAGATTAGAGAGTTTTTGAGAGTCTGATAGTGTAGATGAACTAGTGTTCGTTGTCCAAAACTTAAAATAAGAGGGGTTTTATATAGTAATCAAGAGCTTAACAAATAAGGTAAGAGATCAATTGAGTAGCAAATCAGGGAAGTTTGTGGAATTAGTCAGCAAGTCCTTCCCTTAATCAAAGGATAATCAATTCAATGGTAAAAGCATGTTAGGTATTTAAGGAAAAGAATCAAATAAGGTTTAGGTATAGAGTAGGTAATTAGGGGTAAATGAATCAAAAGTTTAAATTAAGGAAACAATTAGTAAGAATCGGCAAAATACAAACAAGGCAAGGGAAAAATAATTAAGGAAAGAAATTCAATCAAATCGAGTAGAGAGGTAAGAATTGAAGGTTTAAGGGAAAGTGTTCAAATCAAACCAATAAATAAGGAATTTAGAATATTCAAGGGTTCTATAGAAAGAGTCGGCATGTTTAGCATATAAAATAAGGTAAAACCTGAATAGTCAGCATTCAACATATAACTTTAACAAAACAAATAGTTAGAATGGCACTGATTCGAGGAGAATGTTACAGGTCTTAACATGAATAGTTAGGATGAATAGAAGCATATAGAATCAGTGAAAGGTTGAACTAAGAAATTTCATAGAAGCATATTAGTGAAAGAAAATCACGAGAAATCGCAAGAACCAGTCGATATACTAGTACTCAGAAAACAGACGAAGAATATCAAAAAAAAATTAGGGCTTTCTGTACAAGCGAATTAAGGCTGTAGCAGACTTACCAAATCAGTCAAAACATATGAGAAGTAGAAAATCAAATATAAAAAATCATTAAACATTTTATAAAAATAAATTCCGAAAACCCTAGTTTAGAAAATGATGAAAATTACTTGAAAATAATTGTAAGGAACCTAAAGGTTGTTGTAGAACTCACATGAAACAAGCCCAAATCATCACAACTCTATACAGATCTTAAGAGGTTTAGAAAAGAAATTAGGGTTTCGAAGATGACAACACAGAGGTGAAGAAACATGCTAAGAAACTCATAGATCGTAGTCAATATAGGACGATTTTACTGGAAATCACACTGGAATAGCCTGAAACAGGCGAGAAAGGAACCATAGATGCAAGCCAACTTACCATGGTCCCTTGAGGACCCTGGAGATGGCAAGACTAATGTGAGAGAGACCGTTTGAGGCCTGGGAGTGGTGAGAGATCATCGTAGACAGCCATGGACAAGGGTCAATGAGGCTTGATTAGGTTTAGGTTTGAGAGTGTTTGAGAGCAGAGAGGGGTTTTAGGCAGTGGGTAGTGTAGAATGATAGGGTTTGCGTGGTCTTTTGGGTTTATTGTAGGAAGGGTCGTCTGTGGACGTTGATCATTATGATCAACGGCCAAGATTAAAGGGTATTGAGGCCGGATAGGGTTTTCAGGGTTTGGACTGGGTAATTTAATTGGGGATTGGGCTGGTAATTGTTTTAGATTGGGGTTGAAATTGAAAATAAAATAGGCTAGATTTTAAAATATCGACTTTTAATAGTTATATAAATTATAAAAATAATAAATAATTTCCAAAAAATATTTTCGTGTACTAAAATGATTTTAACATAGTTATTGAAAATTTTAAAAATACAAAAAATTATTTTATACATCAATAATGTAATTGTGCATTAGTAGGGCTATTATTGCAAAGATATGGAATTTAGCCTAAAAGTGTAAATGCAATTCTCAAAAATGAACTAAAAATATTTAAATAATATTTTGGTATAAATAAAGAATTTAGATGACTAAATCACCATAAAAGATAATTTGAAGGATAATTATTGGAAATTTTATTAATAAAAGGAGAAAAAATAAATTAATTTGGAGCTTTTAAAAAATTATAGAAAAAATATAAAAATGTATATGCATGCTTATAACTGCACATGTGCTATTTTGAAAGTATATGTATATGTTAAAAATATATAAGGAAAAATTGAGTATCAACAATCCTGTTCAAATTATTGGGGGTAGCGTTGACTAAATAGAGCCATTTTACAAGCAAGCATGCATAGTTTTCCAAGAAGTAATAAGAATATATAATTTTTGAAATTGGTTAGATGAACCAGTGACTATGACATGATCCGAGACATTGCAACCTCTCGTGCTATAGAATTTTGAGGGTCCTCCTCAAAATTCTATCCAGTTAGATGGACACGTCTAACTGCTGCACATGCTGCGATCGGCTGAAATTGCTTCGGAATTTTGAGGGTCCTCCTCAAAATTCTACCCTAGTTTTTGATTTTGGGAAAAATAGAATTTTTACTGAATTGTGATCGAACCCACAGGGTTGCCTACGTATCCCCTCTTAAACTTGAATTAGGTCGAGCGTAGTTCAATTCGTAGGATTCAGAAATGTCTTCTCCTATGAATAACACTTCTTTATCGGGAAAATACGTTTTTAGGGGTTAGTATTCTCCTTCCATGGGGTACTCAGCAAGATGATCTGCCAGTGCCTATCCCTTGACTAATTTCTAAGTCACATAAACAATGTCGAACACGCTCAACAAGATTTGCCACTTAGCAAACTTGCTAGTGGGCATGGGTTTCTGAAAGATATATTTCAAAGGATCCATCCTTGATATGAGGTATGTCATTAGGCACAGAAGCAATGCCGTAGCTTCTGAGCTATTCAAGTCAGAGTGCAGCAAGTGCATTCGAATAGAGAGTATAGCGCTTCATATGGAGTGAACTTCTTACTCAGGTAATAGATAACGTCTTCCTTTGTCCCTGTCTCATCATGCTGCCCCAGAACGCAGCCGAAGGCTCCATGTAGAACTGCAAGGTAGAGTAGCAAAGGTCTACCTGGCTCTAGAAGGACCAAGACTGGTGGTGTTTATAAGTACTTCTTTATCTTGTCGAAGGCCTTTTGACAATCTTCGGTCCAACTAGTTGCAACATCTTTCTTCAACATCTTGAAAATTGGCTCACATATAACTGTGGATTGGGCTATAAACCGGCTAGTGTAGTTTAGCCATCCTAGAACACTCATTACATCTTTCTTAATCTTTGGTGGCAGTAGCTCCTGTATGGATCTGACTTTTAACGGATCCAATTCTATCCCTCGTCGGCTGACAGTGAACCCAAGTAACTTTCCGGCAGGAACCCTAAATGCACATTTTGTGGGGTTTAGTTTCAGGTTGAATCTTCGTAGTCTGTCAAAAAAATTTCTCAAATCGGCTATATGATATGTGGCTTTCTTGGATTTGATGATGACTTCGTCCATATGTACTTCAATCTCCTTATGTATCATGTCGTTAAAAATGGTAGTCATAGCCCTCATGAAGGTGGCCCCTGCATTCTTTAGACCGAATGGCATCATCTTATAACAGTATACTCCCCATGGTGTAATGAAAGCGATTTTCTCAGCGTCCTCTTCATCTATCCAGATCTGATGGTAACTGGCAAAACAATCCACAAACGATTGGAGTTCATGCTTGGAACTATCGTCGATTAGGATATGTATGTTTGGAAGTGGGAAATCATCCTTTCGGTTGGCCCTATTGAGATCTCGATAATCAACACAGACCCTGACCTTCCCATCCTTCTTTGGAACTGACACGATGTTGGCTAGCCAAGTTAGGTATTCAACCACCCTGAGGACCTTGGCCTTGATTTTCTTAGTAACCTCCTCCTTGAATTTCAATCTCATGTCAGGCTTGAATTTCCTGAGTTTTTGCTTTACTGGTAGACACGTTGGGTTTGTGGGAAACTTGTGAGCCACAATAGATGTACTTAACCTGGTCATATAATCGTATGACCATGCAAAGATATCCTCATACCCTTTCAAGAACTGTGTGTACTCTTCTTTTTCTAATGGCGATAAGTGGATGTTGATGCGAGTTTCCTTGATAGTTTCAGAATCTGTCAAGTTGATTATTTCTGTTTCATTCATATTGGACATAAGCTTGTTCTCAAAGTCCTCCACTTCTCTGACAATATCCTTGGGTAAGACATCTTTTTCCTCCGAATCACTATCTTTTTGTTGCGTCGTCTCATTACTAGTCACATTTGTTGGTTCATCGAGACAAGAAATGGTAATGATGTATAGATAAAGATATGAAAGAAAAAATGATAATAATAAATATTGATTCATTGAAGCATAAGAGCAATTTTCAATAATTTAAAAAACATTTTTGGAACATTAGAAATATTATTTAAAACAAAAAGCCAAAACAGGAAATTATTTTCCTTAGAAAAATAAAAAAACAATACTTGTTCAGCCTTGATACCCCGTGACTCATCGGGCCCTGGATGGTCTGACAGTCCAATTCTTGAGGAACGATCCTTTCTCCATAGTCCGGATGGTAGGGCCTTCCTCATCCTCCTCCTCAACAATTACACAATAGTCCAATGCTTCTTCCTCCTCTAATCCCCATATGACATCGGCCTGTTGGAAGGTTTGACTCAAGTGCGGTATAGGCTGCTCCAACGGATAGTACGGACCTCAACATGGTGGAGACCAGCCATTGTATTCTTGCCAGATGTATTGATATCTCATCCAAAAGTGGTACCATGGCGCTTTGGTTGTATTGGCTCAGTGATGCCCTGAAGATTTTTGCCAAGACCTCTGCCAGGCTTATACCTCTCCACTTCATCATGCTTGCTATCTTGCTATCCCACCACTTATCTTTGCCGATTGCGTTGACCCGCTCGATTTGATGGTAATTTATCCACCGATCTTTCTTCTATTTTCAATCACTAGGATGATCTGACGGTTGTAAATAGGGTTTCTCCCATTTTCGTTTATAATCACCTCCTGATAGTTCCACTCAAACATTACTACTTGATGCAAAGTTGATGACATAGCCCTAAAGGCATATATCCATGGTCGTCCCAACAACAGATTATAGGATGCAGGTATGTCTAGCACCTGAAACTCGACATCAAACCATGTGGGTCCCATCTATAAATTGAGATTAATCTCCATGATGGTCGCTCTCTAAGACCTATCAAATGCTTTCACGTTCATGGTCCCTTCTCGTATCTCGTATAGGCCTTTGCTTAACCTCTTCAGTGTTGTCAGTGGGAAAATATTGAGACTGGATCCTCCATTGATTAGGTCCCTAGTAATGAAGTAATATTCACTTTGCACTGTGATATGCAGTGCCTTATTGTGACTCAAACCCTCAGGTGGCAACTCATCCTCGTGGAAAGTGATTTTGTGACTTCCCAGTACCTGTCCCACCATGTTAGTCATTTCCCCACTTGTATTCTATCAGGCACATATTTTTCGCTTAATACTTTTATCAGAGCATTCTTGTGTGCTTCAAAATTTTGTAGCAACGACAAGATAGATATTTGAGCAGGGGTCATGTTTAGATGATCGAGGACTGAATTCTCCCTTTCTTGTACTTTCCTCCAAAGGTCATCTGGACCTGTTTCAATAACGGGAGGTCTGTTAGAGGTATGCTTACTAGATTATGCCAAATTCTTGGGTGTATATACCCTTCCGATCTTTGTCATCCCTTGTGAGGCGCTAGATTCTCCTATTCTGGTTTTTCCTTTTCTTCTAGATTCAGCCACGTAATCCCATGGTATCAGTCTTGGTACTGAAAGGTGGTGTGGTTGATACTATCACTGTAAAAGGTATGGCTACTTTCACCCAAATGTAGGGGGCGCTAACTCAACCTCATGGGATTGATGCCGCTACCTCGACTTCCACTGGCGGTTGTATCTGCACTATAATGGTTTTGAGTGTAACTGCGGGATTCTTGGGATCATCACCTTCTTTGATAAGTCTGATTGATCCCTCTAGATCCAATTCTTCATCCATTTCTATCACAGTGACACCTTCACCCCTGGGATCTAGGAGGGGATTATTACGGACATTAGGCGTAGCCTCCTTTTCCTGGATGATCTTGTTGTCAATCAAAGTATGGATTTTGTCCTTTAATGTATGGCATTCATCGATGGTATTCCCTTTTATGCCCGAATGGTATGCACAAGTCTTACTTTTGCTAACCTATTGGGATGAGCTCTCCGTGGCCACAGCAGGGATGAGGGTGACGTGACCAGCAGCCTTCAACCTTTCATATTATTGGTCGATACGTTCAGCAATGGCAGTGTATTATTTGGGTGTTCTTCGGTCAAAATTAATTTGCGATCGCATGTAGTTTTGATGAGTTAGAGATGACAGAAATTGAGATGGTTGGGAAATATAGGTGTGATAGGAAATGGTTGATTGGGAATATCTGAGGGATGAGGGTTTATATGTAGGTGGAGGTTGTTGCTCCCAAATGCACACGCAAGTATACATGGTCGACAAGTAATGTATGATTATAAGTCCGGATATCGTACCCACGGGGACTTGTGATTAACTATCAACTACATTTAACTAAACAATTACTATATTTAAGCAAATTATAAAGTATGAATATGTAGCTAAAACTAATCTAAAGTAAGAAACTAAGAGATTAAAGAAAACAAGTTGGCAAACTCTAGAGACGAATTCAATGTGGGTGAATATTCTATAGCTATGGGTTGGCTAACAATCTCGTTGAGTTTTCCACTTAAATCGTCTAATTAATTTATCTAGTTTATTGATAGATGGGGTTAATATTGCTCGTACCCTTCTCCATAAGTACAACTCACCTATTCAAGCTAACCTAACGCCTATATTCTTATGGAATTAGGATTAACAAGAGCGCATTTATAATTCTCATATAATAACCAATCAAGACGATTAGGTATATTCCTATCCTAACCGCAAATCCCCCCCCCCCAGAGTTAAGATCCTGCTCTACTCAATCTTATATGCAATCTAGAATTCCCTCTCTCGAGTTCAATCCTAGATCCGTAGATAGTATTCAATTGGTGATCAAGCAATCAAATAATTAAGCACAAGATTGAATAAATAAACCAGTATGATAAAATAACAAGAAGAATTCAAGATTAAAACTACAACGTTCATGTAGCACCCAAAACTCTAGAACTAATAAACTATGAGATTAAAGGAAGAAAAACTAGTTAAAAGCCTCCTCCAAGAGTGGTATGTGTTCCCCCACGTGAATTCTCCTTCAAAGTGTGTTAGATCCCCTTCAAAATATGTTAATCTCTCCAAAGTGGCGTCTCCCTTGACAAATAAGTTTAGTCTTGCTTTTTTACGTGTTGGGTAGGTCTAGGGCCGAAATAACTGTGTCCTGGTGAATTTGGACAACTTTCATGTCACTGGAGCCTAGCTAGTGCCAGGAGCCCTCCATGGCGCTTCTAACATGAGTGTTCTATTTTTGGCGCCACAAGTAGGGCTAGGCGTTGCTTGTGGCGCTGCACTGCCAGACTTACCTGTTTCCGTTAGTTTTGGATCTAGTTTTGCATATATCACCCCCAATTGCTCCCGGATCATTCCTACACATACAAACACCTCAAATTAATATAAATCAACACATTTTACATACTAAATCCTTGGAACAAAATTAAAACATGAGGCCATATACATATAAATATGTATACTTTAAGCTAACATCAACATTGTCGATGCCCTCTTTATCTAAAGCGAAATCGGGTTTACGACATTCGAGAAGACAACTCTATTCCCGTGTGGGAATTGGGTTTTTGGATTTGAAGGGTCACCACCTAATGATTAAGTGCATTAGGACACTAAGGGTTTTGAATTGGAAAACCAGAGTTCGGGTAAGGGCTAGAAATTATCTCGAGGGGTAGATGTTAGGCACCCCTCAAGATCCACTAGTGTGGTTCCCGGCCATGCTATGTTGTGACTTTAATGTAAACAAGTATGCAAATAAATTTACACATAAGGGTTGCTAACAAGCATGTTGGAATTTATAAACAAAGAAGGAAAAGGGATAATGCAATTAAAAAAATAAAGGGGAGTTTTGGGTAATTGAAAAGACTGAATTTATTGATATTAAACAAAGTAACATAGGGAAAAGGGTCCTAGGTTTATAAATCACACGGATCATCCACACAACACTGTTAACTAATCGTACGCATAGTATTATCATGTGATCATCATCTTCATGTCTACCCCTCCCACCCCATTTAAGGTAATAAGCGCGGAATGGTATCGTTGTTTATTGTATGCTATGACCCATCCCAATCCTATCAGTCCCGGAGGCATATAGGACTACTAATCCTAAAGGGAAGGGATGTTGGGCTTTTTGTAGTTTCAAAGGTAAAATTCTAAGGCGACAGTCAAAACACATATAGCAAATCTAGGGAAAACACATAAACAAATAAGGCTCAAACAGGCCTCCTTAGATCAAAGAAAATAACGTAGCTTAGCACGTCTTACATGTACTGATTAGTTGGAAATTTATGCTTAGCATTAGGCAGACTGGTTCATTATATATTTTCAGGCAAGAAATTCGCATTAGGTTCACTTGGCTGTAACTTATCGAAGGCCAATGTAATTAATTAACTACATACTTCTTTGCCTACGTGATGACCTATAGACATGGCATCTACAAGTTTGAGAAATAATGCATACTGATTTAGGAAAAAACATTATCATCCATTGAAGGAAGGCGAGTTTCAGCAAGTGACCATGAGTTTTATAAATGTTAATTCATTATTACTATAGGTCTTAGACTTTTAAAAAGTAAGGAAATTCAGATTTAATTAATTCCTATAGGCATACTTTCTATGCGTTTGTCGACTTTAGAACACATTTGAAGACATAATAAAATGCAGAAACTCTATAGGCATGACATCTAAATACGGGATGAACGTCTAATTGCATTATTTTGGTTATTAAGACCTATAAACATGTTTGCCCAGCGAGGAGTGGATATGTGAAAATTAGAAAGGATTTACAGACATGTTTTCTGTGCATGAGCACCTTATAGACGTGGTATCTATATGCAGGAATCCTATAAACATGATGACTACATATGAGGACGCTGAAATTAGAAATCCTATTGGCAGGTTATCTATATGTGAAAATCCCTATAGATATGATGTCTACATGCAAGGATGCTGAAATTAGAAACCCTATAGGCAAGTCATCTACATGCAAAAATCCCTATAAACATGATGTCTACATGCGAGGATGCTGAAATTAGAGATCCTATAGGCATGACATCTACCCCTTTTTCGTGCATGGTTACACTTTCCATTTCGCTAATCACCCCAAAGATTATTACAGAGTTTTATTACAGACCAAAATGAATCGAAAAGAAATCCATAAATAAAATTACAATCAGAACTCCTAAGCTGCATCCAAGGAGCCTAATTCGAACCCAAAGTCTAACAATATGGTATAGGCCAACTACCAAGATTAGGTTTTCAAAGCCTTTCTCTTATCCAGGGTGTGTCAAAGTTCCAAGGAGTCTCAGGAACTCCAGGCAATGCTCACACCCAGGTATCATTGCAAAACATTGAATTAGAGTGCAGTGTGGAAGAGCCAGTCCTCCAATGTCCAAGTTTAGAGGAAACTCAAGGTCCCATGACAAGGCTCATTAGAGGGGGGCAGGACTTAGAATCTAGGAACAAGTGTGAGTGAAATAGAGGGATTTAAAGTTGCCAAAGCAGGCTGGTGGTCATGCCCAGCAACACAAAATGCTGGCACACCCCTGACCATCCCACTAGCCAAACATTAGAGAGTCCAGGACCTATTGAAGGTCAAACCATGGCTTGGGCAGTAATTAGGATACTGTCAGGCCAAGGCTTCAACTCAACACAAAAGGGAAGTTAAGGGGTAAGGATTTACATGAAAGCAGAAGCAAAGAGAACAAAGAGAGACTTAGCATCAACGGAAGAATAGACTATAAAATAAACACATAGGGATGAGATAAAAATTTAAATAAAAGGGGCATACCAGTTCTCAGAAAGAGACAAGCAAGAAGCAAGACTTAGGGAAGCCAAGTTGTAATCAAGAAGCAGAAGTGTAAGTTTTAGAAGAGGATTGTAACGAATTAAATCTGTGTGTGTTAATGAAGAAAAGTCGAGTATTTATAATTGAAAACAGGTGTATAAAATAAGGCAAGAATCACAATTTAGTATTAATTAAGGAACTAGGTACCAATTAAAATCAATCAACATATAGACTTCCTTTAATTAAGGAGTCTAAATTCAAACGGTAAAGGGCAGGAGTTATTTAAGGAAGGATATCAAGTAAACATCTCGTACAGAGCAGACAAATAAGGGTAAGTACATGGAAAACATTTAAGGTAAAATTCTAATGGTACTTGATTTGTAGAAACAAGGAAAGTGAATCAGTAGAGAACCAAATTGAAAGCCATATTCGAGTCAGAAAGAGGCAAAGGGAAGTTTTAAATTTAGGAAGAAAAATCAGTAAACAATCAAATAAGCCACATTAAAGGTTCAAAATCAATTAACATTTGGCAAAACGTTTGAAAGAGAAGTTTTTATATATAGAACACATAGACATGTCAAGCAAGAAAGTTTCACAGTCACAAATGCAGAAAAGGCTCAAATTCAATTCATAAACTCGAAGTGAGTCTAAGAATTCAAGGTTTCAAAGTAAAACCTTGTCCAAACATGAAACTAGATTAGCCAAAGAAAAACCCCAAACCTAGGGTTTTAAAACTCTGATAGAGATGAGAAGGGAAGTTATTGAGACAGGCTCAGAGACTTCTTTTCAGAGTCTTATGAGAAGCATTACAAGCACAATAACAAGTTAAAGCAGCTACAACATAGAAACTAGTACATGAAACAAGCTTCAGAAAAGGGCTTGGGGTTTAAATGAGTTTATGTAGTGTAAACTTAAAGAAACAGTCGATGAGACACGAAAGAATCCAAGCAAAGTCTGGTAAAAGCAACCAAAGGACTAAAATTCAGTAGGAAAACACAGTAGAGAAATCAACAAGATAGGCATGAGAAAGATGGCGAAAAAGCAGTAGGAGATAGAATGGAGCATGACAGAAAAATCACAACAAAGCAAACATAAGAACACGCGAAAAGCATGTGAGAAAAGAGCAAATAAGAACATAGCAGGGATCAACTCACACCAAGAGGAGGAGAAGAAGAAGAATCAGAAATATTTTAAGAACTTTCCAGAAACCCTAATTGAAGGGAAATGCCTTTTTTGAAAGAAAATCAGAGAAAACGTTTAGCAAACAATGCAAATATGCGGAACATGTAACAGATCTAAAATAATCGGAGAGAACCTCGAGATTTAGGGTTTCAGATAAACCCTAGAGGTGAGAAAGGCTTCGAAAACAACCGATCTAAGTCGGATAATGCCTTAAACGGGATCAAGAGATCGAAAACCACCGGAGCAAGGCCGGATATGGCAAGAATCTTCGAATCAGTGAAGGCCTGGGTGAGAACCCTCAAGATCTAGCCTCGTTCCTTCGAACAACATGCATGCAGGAGCCATAGGAGGTAGATATAGATTGTCCATGGCCTGAGAAGCCATGGACGCCGTCAAAATCATGGTAGAATAAGTTAGGGGGAGGCAAGGGTTCCGAGGAGGGCTAGAGATAATTTGAGAGATGAGAGTTTAGAAGCGTCGCTTTTGATTGAATAGATTTAGGGTTAGGGCGTATGGAAATTAAAAAGGAAATAAAAAATCACAGTCGTTGATCAAAACAATCAACGGGTAGGATTAAAGGGGAAGTCGAGCAAGTTTAAAATTGGGTTAAGGGGTCGGGTAAAAATTGGAATTAAGTTGTTTTAAATTGTGCGGAATTAGGGTCAAATTGAGGCTAAAATTGAAATAGTAGTGGGTTGTGTGTTAAATAGCCAATTTTCCCCTCTTTCATTTTATAAAAATAGTTAAAAATGATTTTAAAAACCAATTAAAAGTACTGAACTAATTAATAATATATAAATATTAATCTAACAATATTGGAAATAATTTTATAACTGTGAAATGTCATTAATCGTAACATAGGCTATAATCACAATTTTATGCAATTTTAGTTTAAAATATCAAATAAATTTGTAAAAAATGTGCAAAAATCACCTTTATTATATGTTGGTGTAAATGTTAGAATAGAATAAATTACTCATCAAAAATGATAATTTGGGGAGTAACTATTGATTTTATACTATTAAAGAATGGACAATAAATTGACTTAAAAACTTCAAAATTTAGGAAAAATGCCAAAAGCTTAGCTATGCTTATATATGCCTATATATGTTATTTTAAGGATATTTTGAGTATATGAAATGTATAGGGAAAATTAGGTATCAACATGTAAGGCCCCGTAAAATTTTGTGCTTAAAACCTAGTAGCTCGTAGTGCCAAGGTCCGAATATGTGTTAGGAATGTGTAGAACCCTTTTTACTAATTTTGCACTTAAAAATCAAAAGAATCAATTTTTCAGAAAATTGTCATTCTGTGGTCTAGAATGCGGTCGCAGATCAGCTATGCGGATTGCATTTCTGCCGCAGAGTGAAGCAGAAGGATTGTCAAAATTGATGTTCAAAATGCGGTCCATTATGCGATCGCATAATCAATATGCGGGCTGCATAATCGTCGCACAAATTCCTCAAGGATTTGTGGAGGTCAATTCTGCGGTGCAAAATACGACCGCATAACAGGAATGCGGACCACATTCCTATCGTGGACCGCATTCCTTCAAAGTTTTGGGTGCATTTCTGTGGTCTAATATGCGGAAAGCATTTTAACTCTGCAATCACATAGTGCGACCGGAGATCTTGCTCGGGCTTCTATTTTCTAAAATTTCAAACCCGACCCCCTTTCTAATAAAACACCCCAACCCCTCATTTTAACATACTTTCTGAGCAAATTAAGAGAGAGGAAGAGAGGGTCTTGAGAGAGAAAGTCATCTTCTCCAAAATTTGGTTCTTCAAAAATATCCGGGCCGGGAAATTTCAAGCTTATCTTCATACCCCCTTTCCTTACAGCTAAAATCCCTAACTTCTCCTACTTAATTTCTGGTTTAAACTAAGAGGGGGAGTCTCATGCATTAATCCTTGAAATAATGGTTGAAATCCTTCATGCATGTCTAGTAAAAACCTAAAATCTAGTAGGAGGAATTGGTTAGGGGTGAAGGAGCATTCAAAAAGGGATTAATAACCTAAATGAGTTTGAGTAGCAGTTGTGAACTTCAATTCTAAGTTATATGTATTAATTTGTGCACTATATTATCGTTGCTAGACTGCTTGGTGAGTTGAGAATAGAAGTTAAAAAGGGAATTCGGCTCCAGGTATGTATGGCTAACTTAATCCTTGTAAAATCGCCTCGTTTGATGTACGTATGCTTGGTAGGTGATATGTACGTAAATTACTTATGAATTTCTTGTGATTGGTACGTTGTGATTGTGTTATGTGGTTGTAAGTGAGGAATAAATGACTAAAGGAAATTGTGACTAGTGCACCTGGAATAACTGTGGTAACAATATCTATGGCTTGTTATGGCAATTACCAATGTGATGTTAAACGTATATGGGTCGTTGAATATGATGGAAATAGTATTGATGGTTGTGGAAAAACTTGTAATATTGTTGTTGTTAGTTCTTGAGAAATATTGTTGTTGAGCTTCATGAATTGTTTATTATTGTTGTGTTGCTTGTGTATTGAAACTGTACGGTGGGATCGGGTTGCGTGCCGCAACACGAAGTAATAAGGTGTGGGTTGCGGTGATAAGGGTGGCCGAGGTAATAAGGGTGGAAAGTGATCGAAATCACTACTGAAACAAAATATGAACAAATTGTGAAACTATTGAAGTGAAATTGTGGAAGGGGGAAAACAAGAGAGTTTGTAAACTTGTTTGGCTTGATTGTTCCTTCACATGTGTTTGGTTGCTGCATCCATTATTGTTTCCTACTTATGTGTGGTTTGAGTTTACTTGGAACAAGTTTGTTATACATACCAGTACAATTTAAATGTACTGACGCCCCTTTTGCCGAGGTCGCTACATTCGTGTTATGATTGTTGGTGGATCTATAATAGGCACTCCAGTCCACTGACCGTAGCTCCTCATTACTTCTTGCCAGCTGAATTGGTGAGCCCCTTTCCTTTTGGGGCCCTGCATGGCTCATGCCACTTCTGTTCTTGTCTTTTGGGATCCTATTTTGGTATTTGAAAAAGGTATAGCCGGAGCCTTGTTGCCGGCAAGTATTGTATTATTCCTCTTTCATCTTTAGAGGCTCCGTAGACAGGCAATGTGGGTTAAGAACTTATATAAATATGTATATAGTAAGTTGGGCGATGTAAGTTGTAAACCACGCTAAAGATCATCTATGTTATGTATACTTTTGTATAATTAGTTGTTTCACTTGGTTAATAAGTAAATGAAAAATGTGGGGTAACACGTGGGATAGGAAAGGCACCCAGGTCCGCTTGACTGAGGTTACTCGGTCGAGCGCCGGTCATGTCCTTCGAACTTGGGGCGTGACACAACAGCTGCCCCTGTTTACTCGAGAAGGATGAAAGAGTTGTCGGATAAAGATATGATGGCCAATTTTGTCCAAAAGAAATAATTTGGAAGGTTTTGACCTAGCTCTGGTTCTCAAGCTACCTACATATCCCTGGTTTTATAGGAATCAGGTCATATGTAGTTCAAGATGCACCTACGGAATGTGCCGATGGAAGTTTTGAAGAGACGGACGCAATATTTAGGTTGGGAAGGATGGTCAAGGATCGATTGGTTGCGAGAACTGGAGCAGAATTGCTCATGCTATAATGTCGTTGCCCGCTGATGTACCTGTAATTGAGTAATACAAGCATATCATGCGGAATTTAAATGTGATGCAAGTTCCCATTGGACCATCAATGTTGCCTTCGGACGGTTGATATGACGTCCTTAGACCATGACGTCCTGGGCCATGAAGTGCATAATAAAGGATTCGTAGGCTGTGAAATGCTATTCTCGGGCTATGATAATGGTGCATCTGAACCATGATGCCTTTGAATAGTAATATGCGGGATATAAAGTGGGGTCCTCGGGCCATGTCATGGTGTTCTTAGGCTATGAAGATGGTACCTCCTAACAATGACTTCCTTGGATGGTTTGGCAATAATTCTACCCATGAAATGCAAGATTTGGCGATGTTTCAGCCGATGCAAAACTGTAAATGGTGATATTTCAGCCGACGGAACTTTAAATAAAGCTGGCGATGTTTCAGCCGATGTAGCAAAATGTAAATGGCGATATTTCAACCAACAGAAATTTAAATAAAGCTAGTAATGTTTCAGCCAATGTAAAAAGTAAAATAGCGATATTTTAGCTGATAGAAAGCATAAGTATAGATGATGATGGAGATTTAAATATGAATTGGCAATCTTTCAGCCGATGTCAAAAGTAAAATGGTGATATTTCAGCCGATAGAAAGCATAAGTATAGATGATGATAGAGATTTAAATATGAATTGGCGATCTTTTAGCTGATGTAAAAAGCAAAATGGCAATATTTCAGCCGACAGAAACCATAAGTATAGGTGATGATGGGGATTTAAACATAACTGGCGATCTTTCAGCCGATGTAGAATTTAAATAAAGTTTGGTGATATTTCAGCCGATTGCAAGACGTAAGTAAAAGGTGGCGATATTTCAGCCATGCAAGAGAAATAAAGTGGTGGTATTTCAGCCATGCAGGATTTAAATAATGTCGGTGATTTTTCAGCCATGCAGATGGAGGTAGAGTTTAACCTCGGAAGGCAAAATGATAGTCTTATGCAATGCACAGAAATGCAGGATAGAGGTAAAGGTTAACCTCGAAAGGCAGAAAGGTAGCCTTATGCAATGTAATAAAAAGCAAGATGGAGACAACGCTTAGTCTCGGAAGGCAGAAAGGGACCCTTATGCAATGCAAGGAAATGCAGAATGGAGACAATGCTTAGTCTCAAAAGGCAGAAAGATAGCCTTATGCAATGCAAGAAATGCATGATGGAGACAATGCTTAGTCTCGGAAGGCAGAAAGGTAGCCTTATGCAATGCAAGAAAATGCAGTATGGAGACAATGCTTAATCTCGGAAGGCAGTAAGGTAGCCTTGTACAATGCAAGAAATGCATGATGGAGACAATGCTTAGTCTCGGAAGGCAGAAAGGTAGCCTTATGCAATGCAAGGAAATGCAGGATAGAGATAATGCTTAGTCTCGGAAGGCAGAAAGGTAGCCTCATGCAATGCAATAAATAAAGGTGAAGAGTAATGAAATCTCTTAGCTGAGAGGTAATAAATGATAATTAGTTTGTTCTTATGGCTGTCGGTGATGTTGCGGGCGAATAGCGCTCGACAATGAGTGGTAATTCTGGGAATGGTATTCCTGAAAAGTGTGAGTTTGTAATCGTGTCCAATAATTCTATGTCTTGTGTGCCTGCATCCAAAGAAAAATTGTGAGTTTTGTAAAGGGGGAAGGTTAGTTCGTCTTCTCGTGGACCTCGCTTGTCCTACTCGACTCTTGCTTTCATTGGGGAAGCATTGCTAAACAAAGCCATTTTGATAGTAGCCAGACATGATTTAGTAAAATAATAAAAATATGATGTAAATACATAATAGATAAAATGATTTTAGATCAACCGATGACTGCGACACGGTTCAAGATATTGCGACCTCTTTTGCTCCAAAATTTTGAGGGTCCTCCTCAAAATTCAGCCCTAGTTTACTGGGCTGGTGCCTCTGACGGCTGGTCGTGATGATTGGCAAAGATCAACTTCAAAATTTTGAGGGTCCTTCTCAAAATTCTTCCCCAGTTTCCAATGTTGGGGGGAAATGAAAATTTTATTGAATTGTAACCGAACCCATAAGGCTGCCTACGTATCCCCTCTTAGACGGGAATCAGGTCGGGCGTAGTTCAAATAACATCATAAAGGAATCATAGTAGTTACACATAGTATCGCTTCACTGTATCTGAATTGATCGGCTTCGTCCAAACTTCTCCGTCCATTTCTGTGAGTATGAGGGCTCCTCTGGTTAGAACCCGGTAAACCATGTATGGGCCCTGCCAGTTATGAGAGAACTTCCCTTTGGCTTCGTCTTGATGCGGAAAAATTGTCTTCAGCACCTGCTGCCCAGTGTGAATCGTCTTAGCTTGACTCTTTTGTTGAAGGCTTTGGTCATTCTATTCTGATAAAGCTGCCCGTGGAAAACTGCATTCAGTCTTTTTCCGTCTATAAGGATTAATTGCTTGTAGCGACTTTTTACCCATTCTACATCTTCAAGTTCTGCTTCTTGCATAATCCTCAGGGAGGGAATCTCTACTTACACTGGGATGACTGCCTCAGTACCATAAACCAACATATAAGGATTCACCCCATTTGATGTGCGGACGGTGGTACGGTATCCCAATAGAGCAAATGATAGCTTCTCATGCCATTGCTTGTGTTTTTCTATCATTTTCCTTAGTATCTTTTTGATGTTCTTTTTGGCTACTTCCACGGCTCCATTTATCTGGGGTCTGTAAGCTGTAGAATTTTTGTGCTTGATCCTCAATTTCTCGCACATTGTTTTTATCAGGTCACTATTGAGATTGGAACCATTATCTGTAATGATTGACTCTGGGATGCCAAACTGGCAAATTATATTGTCGCAGACAAAGTCCGCCACATCCTTCTTGATTACTGCCTTATATGATGTTGCTTCAACCCATTTGGTTAAATAACCGATTGCCACTAGAATGAACCTATGCCTGTTTGATGCGGCAGGCTCGATAGGTCCAATAACATCCATTCCCCAAGCGGCGAACGGCCATGGCGAACTTGTTGCATTGACTTCATTAGGAGGCACCTTTATCATATGTGCATGAATCTGGCAACGATGGCATTTCCGAACATACTGGATGTAGTCTGTCTCCATAGTCATCCAGAAATAACCGGCCCGGAGTATTTTCTTGGCTAAGACAAAACCATCCATATGTGGACCACATGTCCTTGCATGAACTTCCTCCAATAACCTGGATGCGTCATTTGCTTCGACATATCTTAGTAGTCCTAAATTGGGAGTCCTCCTATACAGGGTTCCTCCACTGTGAAAGAAGTGGTTAGACGATCTCCGTAGTGTATGCTTTTGAGTGGTGTTTGCAAGTTCTGGATATTCTCCTGTTGACAGATACTTCTTAATGTCATGAAACCATGGCTTTCCGTTTAACTCTTCCTCGACATGAACGCAATAGGCAGGTTGATCCTGGATTTTTACCTGGATGGGATCAATGAAGTACTTATCTGGATGCTGAATCATGGATGATAGAGTGGCCAATGCATCGGCAAACTCATTCGGAACTCTGGGGACATGTCGGGATTCTATCTTTGTAAACCTCTTCCTCAACTCTTGTAGGTGATGCAAGTATGGCAGTATTTTGGAGTTCTTGGTTGCTCATTCCTCTCAGATCTGATGTATGAGCAAATTTGAGTCCCTGATCACTAGTAACTACTGAACATTCATGTCAATGGCTAGCTTGAGCCCTAAGATGCAGGCTTCCTACTCGGCCATGTTGTTGGTGCACGGGAACCTGAGTTTGGCTGACACCAGGTAATGTTGACCTATATCTGATACTAGGACTGCTCCTATGCCAACTTTCTTAAAATTTGTTGTGTCAAAAAATATTCTCCAGCCATCATAGGATTCTGCAATGTCTTCTCCTATGAAAGAGACCTCTTCATCAGGAAAATACATTTTTAGAGGCTCGTATTCTCCATCCACGGGATTTTCGGCAAGATGATCGGCTAGCGCCTGTCCTTTGATTGCTTTTTGAGTCACGTAGACAATATCAAACTCACTTAACAATATTTGCCATTTGGCCAGTTTTCCCATGGGCATGGGTTTGTGAAAGCTGTACTTTAGCGGATCCATCCTTGATATGAGATAAGTACTGTAGGCAAAGAAATAATGCCTCAACTTCTGAGATACCCAAGTTAGAGCACAATAGGTGTATTCTAGCAGGGAGTACCAGGCCTCGTACGGGGTAAACTTCTTGCTGAGATAGTAGATGGATTGCTCTTCTCTCCCAATTTAATCATGTTGTCCCAAAACACAACCAAATGCTCCATCCAGTATTGCAAGGTAGAGCAATAGCGGTCTACCTGGTTCGGGCGGAACCAGGACTGGTGGCGTTGATAGGTATTCCTTGATTCTGTCGAAAGCCTTTTGACAATCATCGGTCCATTTATTGGTGGCGTCATTCTTTAACATCTTAAATATTGGTTCACAAATGACGGTGGACTGGGCTATGAACCTGCTGATGTAGTTGAGTCTCTCCAAGAAACTCATAACCTCCTTCTTCTTTTTTGGGTATGGTAATTCTTGGATGGCCTTGACCTTTGACGGATCCAGTTCTATTCCTTGTCGACTTACGATGAACCCAAGCAGTTTTTTGGCAGGAACCCCGAATGCACATTTGGCGGGATTCAATTTCAGGTTGTACCTTCTTAATCTATTGAAGAACTTCCTGAGATCTTCCATGTGGTCAGTGGCTTTCCTGGATTTGATGATGACATAATCTACATACACCTCTATCTCTTTGTGTATCATGTCATGGAAAATGGTAATCATGGACCTCATGTAGGTGGCCCCATTATTCTTTAATCCAAACAGCATCATTTTGTAACAATACATTCCCCACGGTGTAATGAAAGCCGTTTTCACCGTGTTTTCTTCATCCATCCATATCTGATGATATCCAGAAAAATAATCGACAAATGACTGTAGCTCGTGCTTGGCGTAGTTGTCGATCAGGATATGTATGTTTGGTAGTGGGAAGTCATCTTTAGTACTGGCCCGATTGAGGTCCCGGTAGTCGACACAGATTCTGACCTTCCCGTCCTTCTTTGGCACTAGCACAATGTTGGATAACCATGTCGGGTATTCCACTACCCAGAGGACCTTGTCTTTGACTTGCTTGGTGACTTCTTCTTTGATTTTCAAACTCATATCTAGCTAGAATTTTCTGAGCCTCTGCTTTACCGATGGGCATGTTGGATCTGTTGACCGTTTGTGAGCTACAATGGATGTACTGAGACCAGTCATATCATCATATGACCAGGCAAATATGTCCTCATATTCTTTTAAGAACTCCATGTACTTTTTCTTTTCTGATGGTGACAGGTCAACACTGATGCGCGTTTCCTTGACATTCTCTGCATCCCCCAAGTTGACGACCTCAGTTTCGTCCAGGTTAGACTTAGGTCTGTTCTCAAAATCCTCAATCTCTTTAATAACCTCTTCTAGTATTTCATCCTCTTCTGAGTCTATATCCATTTGTTGTGTTACCTCGTCGCATGTCACATTCGTCGGTTCATCAAGATAAGTAATAGTAATGATGTGTAAAGTAAAGTAAATAGCAGAGAAAAAATAATAAGAAACTAAAATACTTTGATAAATTCCAAAATTGTTTTGAACATCGTAGCCCTTTTCCAAAATTTAGAGATAATACTGAAAGGAAATCAACTAATGAAAGTAAAAATAGTGCATAGTGCTTTGTTCAGCCTTGCTACCCTGAAACTTTCTAGACCTTGATGGTTCTGATAGTCCAGTTATTGAGATGTGCGCTTCTGCTTAAGATGATCATGCCAGAGTGCACGAACTAACATTTGGGGAGGGGAATAAGCAAAAACAAAAAGGTAACAAGTTAGTGTGGGTTATGAGAAAAATGTTGCAATATTTAAACACATAGTGCAAGAATATAAATCGTGTCCTAAGTTAGGTGCCTTATTGTGCCAGAGGTAGGCCGAGAGACAAGTTGATTTGGAGAGCTTATAATGCTAAATGCCTCATTTTATTAATAAAAATAAGAAGAATCCCAAAACGATAGTAAAATTGCATAAAGTAAAAATGCCACGGATGGCCATTGGCCTTATTACATTTCAAAGCGAAAAAGAAAAGAAACTCCTAACTATTTGGTCCCAGAAGGACCTTCCCAAGACTCGGCATCTTTGGCTCCATCGAACAGCTTCACCAGCTCACACAGTCCCAGCAGCAAGTAAGCTCTATCCAAGTGTCCCTCTTCGCATTCCTCGGCATTCTGGCAGTGAAGGTCTTCCCACCAGCTTAACAACCTTAGGTGAATATTTGTTACCATGCCGAATCTGGGGATTTCGTGCTTCAAAGCGTTAGTCCCTTACCCCCGCCGGACTTGACTATTTAAACCAATAATTGGAATAAATAGCATTTAGTCCTCCAAATAAATGCACAGAGTATGGTGTTGTCCGTTTGGATTCCAGGGGAACTCAGTGGACTTTGGATAAGGCTATATTAAAGAGTCATTATGTGGACAACATAACTGACTCGACTAGGTTTGACAGTGATGCATGAACAGTTAAACAGAATAATGTTTCTGTGGGGTGCTAGACCGGTACTCTTGAGTGGACAACTCAAGAGGGAAAGGCACAAAACCGTCGATTGCACCGCTGATCGACTAGTTTTACCGCAAATACGCCCTTGCCAGAATTTAGGGGGTAATAATATTGGAAGAGCGCAACCACTCATCAAGCGTCGCTATAGTATTTGTTTGGCACGAGTGGAATATGATGTTGAAGATGCAATTACAAGAATAAAACAAATTGTCACGTATTTTCACGTTCATAATTATTACAACAATTGCTCAGATGTTACAATGGTACTGATGGAAAGCAGTAAATGAAAGTGTTAAAGAAAAAGAAATAAAAAGACAAGTCAGTTTCGAACAAGAGTATTAAATAAAGCAATAAAGAAAACAAAAAAGTCACATATAACATGCAGTGGTAAAAACCTAAAGAATCCCCAGCAGAGTCGCAATGTTGTCGACGCCCCCTTTTTCCAAAGTGAAAATCGGGTTTACGACATTTGGGAAGACAACGTTATTCTCGTGTGGGAATTGGGTTTTTGGATTTGAAGAGTCGCCACCTAATGATTAAGTGCATTAGGACACTAAGGGTTTTGAGTTGGAAAACCAGAGTTCGGGTAAGGGATAGAAATTATCTCGAGGGGAAGGTGTTAGGCACCCCTCAAGATCCACTAGTGTGGTTCTCGGCCATGCTATGTTGTGACTTTAATGTAAACAAGTATGCAAATAAATTTACACATAAGGGTTGCTAACAAGCATGTTGGACTTTATAAACAAAGAAGGAAAAGGGATAATGTAGTAAAAAAATATAAAATGGAGTTTTGGGTATTTGAAAAGACAAAATTTATTGATATTAAACAAAGTAACATAGGGAAAGGGGTCCTAAGTTTATAAATCACACGGATCATCCACACAACACCGTTAACCAGTCATACGCATAGTGTTATCGTGTGATAATTATCTCCATGTCTACCCCTCCCACCCCGTTTAAGGTATTAAGTGCGGAATGGTATCGTTTCTTATTGCATGCTATGACCCGTCCCAATCCTATCAGTCCCGGAGGCATATATGACTGCTAATCCTAAAGGGAAGGGATGTTGGGCTTTTGTAGTTTCAAAGGTAAAAATTCTAAGGCGATAGTCAAAACACATATAGCAAATCTAGGGAAAGCACATAAACAAATAAGGCTCAAACAGGCCTCCTTAGATCTAAGAAAATCACGTAGCTTAGCACGTCTTGCATGTACTGATTAGGTAAAAATTTATGCTTAGCGTTAGGCAGGCTTGTTCATTACATATTTTTAGAAAAGAAATTCGCATTAGGATCGCCTAGCTGCAACTTATTGAAAGCCAGTGTAATTAATTAACTACATACTTGTTTGCCTACGTGATGACCTATAGACATTACATCTACAAGTTTGAGAAACAATGCATACTGATTTAGGAAAAACATTATCAGCCATTGAAGGAAGGCAAGTTTCACCAAGTGACTATGAGTTTTATAACTGGTAATTCATTATTACTACAGGTCTTAGACTTATCACAAGTAAGGCGATTCAGATTTGATTAATTTCTATAGGCATACTTTCTATGCGCTTGTTGACTTTAGTACACATTTGAAGACATAATAAAATGCACAAACCCTATAGGTATGACATCTAAATACGGGATGAACGTCTAATTGCATTATTTTGGTTATTAAGACCTATAAACATGTTTTCCCAGCTAGGAGTGGATATGCAAAAATTAGAAAGGATTTACAGACATGTTTTTTGTGCATGAGCACCTTATAGACGTGGTATCTATATGCAGGAATCCTATAAACATGATGTCTACATGTGAGGATGCTGAAATTAGAAATCCTATAGGCAGGTTATCTACATGCGAAATCCCTATAGATATGATGTCTACATGTAAGGATGCTGAAATTAGAAAACCTATAGGCTGGTTATCTATATGCAAAGATCCCTATAGACATGATGTCTACATGCGAGGATGCTGAAATTACAGATCCTATAGCATGACATCTACCCCTTTTGCATACATGGTTACCTTCCCATTTCACTAATCACCCCAAAGATTATTACAAAGTTTTATTACAGACCAAAATGAATCGAAAAGAAATTCGGAAACAACATTACAATCAGAACTCCTAAGCTGCATCCAAGGAGCCTAATTCGAACATAAAGTCTAACAATATGGTATGAGCCAACTACCAGTATCAGGTTTTCAAAGCCTATCTCTACTTTAGGGTGTGTCAAAGTTCCAAGGAGTTTCAGGAACTCCAGGAAATGCTCACACCCAGGTATCAATCCAAAACTTTGAATTAGAGTGCAGTGTGGAAGAGCCAGCCCTCTAATGTCCAAGTTAAGAGGAAACTCAAGGTACCAATGCAAGGCTCATTAGAGAGGGTGCAAGACTTAGAATCTAGGAACAAGTGTGAGTGCAATAAAGGGATTTAAGGGTGACAAAGCTGGCTGGTGGTCATGCCCAGCAACACAAAATGATGGCAGACCCCTGACCAGCCCACTAGCCAAACATTGGACAGTCTAGGACCTATTGAAGGTCAAACCATGGTCTGGGCAGTAATTGGGATACCGTCAGGCCAAGGTTTTAACTCAACACAAAGTGGAAGTTAAGGGGCAAGGATTTACATGAAAGAAGAAGCAAAGAGAACAAAGAAAAACTTAGCTTCAGTATAAGAATGAGACTATAAAATAAACACATAGGGATGAGACAAAAATTTAAATAAAAGGGGCATAACCATGGCCTGGGCAGTAATTGGGATACTGTCAGGCCAAGGTTCCAACTCAACACAAAGTGGAAGTTAAGGGGTAAGGATTTACATGAAAGCAGAAGCAAAGAGAACAAAGAAATACTTAGCATCAGTATAAGAATGAGACTATAAAATAAACACATAGGGTTGAGACAAAAATTTAAATAAAAGGGCATACCAGTTCTCAGAAAGAGACAAGCAAGAAGCAAGACTTAGGGAAGCCAAGTTGCAATCAAGAAGCAGAAGTGTAAGTTTTAGAAGAGGATTGTAATGAATAAAAATCGTGTGTGTTAATGAAGAAAATCCGGTTATTTATAATTGAAAACAGGTGCAGAAAATAAGGCAAAAATCATGGTTTAGTAGTAATTAAGGAACTAGGTACCAATTAAAATAAATCAGCATATAGAATTCTTTTAATTAAGGAGTCTAAATTCAAACGGTAAAGGGCAGGAGTTATTTAAGGAAGGAGATCAAGTAAACATCTCATATAGAGCAATAAAATAAGGGTAAGTACATGGAAAACATTTAAGGTAAAAGTCTAATGGTACTTGATTTGTAGAAACAAGGAAAGTGAATCAGTAGAGAACCAAATTGAAAGCCTTATTCGAGTCAGAAAAGAGGCAAAGGGAAGTTTTAATTTTAGGAAGAAAAATCAGTAAACAATCAAATAAGCCGCATTAAAGGAATTCAAAATCAATTAACAATTGGGAAAACGTTTGAAAGAGAAGTTCTTATATATAGAACACATAGACATGTCAAGCAAGAAGGTTTCACAGTCACAAATGCAGAAAAGGCTCAAATTCAATTCATAAACTCGAAGTGAGTCTGAGAATTCAAGGTTTCAAAGCAGAACCTTATCCAAACATGAAACTAAATTAGCCAAAGAATAACCCCAAGACCTAGAGTGTTAAAACTCTGATAGAGATGAGAAGGGAAGTTATCGAGACAGGCTCAAAGACTTCTTTTCAGAGTATCATGAGAAGCATTACAAGCACAATAACAAGTTAAAGCATCTACAACATAGAAACTAGTACATGAAACAAGCTTCAGAAAAGGGCTTGGGATTTAAATGAGTTCTGGTAGTGTAAACTTAAAGAAGCAGTCGATGAGACACGAAAGAATCCAAGAAAAGTCTGGTAAGAGTAACCAAAGGACTAAAACTCAGTAGGAAAAAACAGTAGAGAAATCCAAAATATAGGCATGTGAAAGATGGTGAAAAACCAGTAGGATATAGAATGGAGCATGACACAAAAATCAAAACAAAGCAAACATAAGAACACGCGAAAAGCATGTGAGAAATGAGCAAATAAGAACATAGAAGGGATCGATTCACACCAAGAAGAGGAGAAGAAAAAGAAGAATCAGAAACATTTTAAGAACTTTCCAGAAACCCTAATTGAAGAGAAATTCCTTTCTTGAAACAAAGTCGGAGAAAATGTTTAGCAAACAGTGCAAACATGCAAACATGTAACAGATCTAAAATAATCGGAGAGAACCTCTAGATTTAGGGTTTCAGATGAACCCTAGAGGTGAGAAAGGCTTCGAAAACACCCGATCAAAGTTGGATAATTCCATAAACAGGCTCAAGAGACCAAAAACCACCGGAGCAAGGCTGGAGATAGCCGAAATATTCGAATTAGTGAAGGCCAGGGTGAAAACCCTCAAGGTCTGGCCTCGATCCTTCGAACAACAGGCATGCAGGAGCCATAGAAGATGGGTATAGACTGTCCACGGCCTGAGAAGCCATGGACGCCGGCGAAATCATGGTAGAACAAGGTAGGGGGAGGCTAGGGTTTCAAATAGGGCTTGAGAGAATTTGAGAGATGAGAGTTCAGAGGCGGCACTTTTGATAGAATAGATTTAGGGTTGGGGGTATGGAAATAAATAAAGGAAAGAAAGAATCACGGCCGTTTATCAAAACAACCAACGGCCAGGATTAAAGCGGAAGTCGGGCGGGTTTAAAATCGGGTTAAGGGGTTGGGTAAAAATTTGAATTGGGTTGTTTTAAATCGGGCGGAATTAGGTTCAAATTGAGGCTACAATTGAAATAGTAGTGGGATATGTGTTAAATAGCCAATTTTCTCCTCTTTCATTTTATAAAAATAGTTAAAACTAATTATAAAAACAAAATTAAAAGTACTGAACTAATTAATAATATATAAATATTAACCTAAAAATACTGGGAATTATTTTATAACTGTAAAATGCCATTAATCGTAATATAGGCTATAATCACAATTTTATGCAATTTTTGTTTAAAATATCAAATAAATTTGTAAAAAAATGTGCAAAAATCACCTTTATTATATCTTAATGTAAATATGATAATAGAATAAATTACTCATCAAAAATGATAATTTTGGGAGTAACTATTGATTTTATACGGTTAAAAATGGACAATAAATTGACTTAAAAACTTTAAAATTTAGGAAAAAAGCCAAAAGATTATCTATGCTTATATATGCCTATATATGCTATTTTGAGGATATTTTGAATATATGAAATGTATACGAAAAAATTGGGTATCAACAAATACCCCACACTTAGACTCTTGCTCGTCCTCAAGAAATGGGATTATCAAATAAACCCCCAACTACGCACAAGTCTCAATTATAGAGGAGCATTTTAACTTTTAACCACACACTATATTTAAATCTAGAATCAATTAGGACTTAAGTATTGTAATGTATGCGAATGGATGGGTATGATATATTTTGAAATAGTGACTAACCCTCCTAAGCACTTTAATACACTAGATTCACAATTCAATCACATATTCTTCTCAACCAATTTACTTGCCACAAACCATATGCAACATAGCCCTTACTTTCATTAAGCACTTTTATATTCCTACTAGCACTTCTATAAGAATCGAAGGTGTGTATTCTTCTACATACTTTCAATATCATTTTTTTCTTTTCCGTTTCTTCTTCTTCTTCTTTTCTTTATCTTCACACACTTCATACATTAAATTTCATCGGCTAGTGACTTTTGATTTCAACTTTTAGTGCACCAATGGTCCTTTCCATGGTTCCACTCAAAAACTACTCCTAAATATCTCGCCTTACTTCTTTTAGCTACTAGGTGCCTTAAGAGGTAAAGGTTCAATCAATCTCAAACTAAGAACCAAATAGGAGTATGGCATGTAATTTGGTTGCCAAAGAAAAGGTCTATAGGCTCAAAGGGTCTAGCAACGGAAAATTTTATTTTTATGTGACAAGCACATCTATGACCAAGCAAGAAAATTCCTACGTCATCTCCTAGATTAGCACAACTCACAATTTTGCTTCAATTAACACACAGGGCAAGTTCTAGACTATACAGGATAACATAGAAAATCACAAAACCTCACACATATGTTGCACATGACTCACTCACAATTGTTTTGTTCAACTCTCAATTCAAGCAAGCACGTATAATTGAGACAGTTAAGAAATATTGTACTATGTGCCATACAAGTCAAACAACTGAGAAAAGGCGTCACAAAATAGGCTAATTTACTTTACTTAGGCTTCACAATTCAAACCAAGTACACGGGAAAACATAATGTATGTCATAGCCTAATGTGATAGCATCAACCATGTTAATGAGTATCTCACAGCGACTCAGTTTCTTCCTAAACTACTCTTAAAAACGTACCTGGTTCGAGCTACACCCTTGAAAAAGAATCGGCGCTCAAAGAAAAACCAAGGGATACTACTAACTATCCTAAAAAAATCTTTTTGGTGTTTTTAATCGGACTTTATTCCTCAAGAAAATTGTCTAAAGATCCATCGTCGGGAAAAGTCCGAGCCTTTTTTTACCTAGACTATGTGGAGTCCTAAAAGAAAAACTAAAAAAAAAAGTTTTATACAATTATACTTCAGAAAGTAGTTTTCCCACCCCCACATTTATATTATGCATACTCCTTGATGCATGATCATAGAGAAAAATATTAAAACAAGGATGATAAATACTCCCTGAGGCCCTCTCGGACCTAGCTCGGACATGATCCTCAATATTAAGGGTCAGAACGACCCCACACTTAAGCTCAAACATGCTCTTCAGCTTCAACTTTGGGTACTCATACTTCCCCTACTCTGCAAAGGAAAAACAACACGAAACTTGACACTATATAAAAAATAAAAAATAAAAATAAAATACAGGCTGGATTGCCTCCCAACAAGTGCTTGATTTAAAATTGCGGCACAAAGCTATCACTTTCACCACTTTTCCTTCCACTTTGAGGATATAAATTTTACCCCCAATTTTGCATTAATTTTTCTGTCACGTTCCCAGGGCAGTGGTGTAAAAATAAAGGAACCAAGCAATAGATATCGCATCTTTCACTTCTTGGCCCTTAAGTGAGGAATGTCTTTTTATTTCCTTGGTGTGGAAAATTTCATAATATAAACACTTTGTTCCTCATCCATTGACTCCTCCATATGCTCGACTGGATCAATTCCCATGTCACCAACCAAATATAATGTTGAAAATTATTTAGAATGAGGTCTAATACGCTCCAACTCAGAAATTGCATTATTGTTGACTTCCTCAATTTTGCACTCTTTGTCAACCTTGGAATAATTTAATAGTGTTTTGGTCAAATAGTTGAAGTTCCTCTTTCCGTTCCTTAAGCTGACCACTATCCACAAAAATTGTTTGTAGGTCATCAGACGCCTCAACCTTTTTATTCAATTGATCATGCAGGTCATGGATATCTAAGCCAAATTGGTTTATCTCTTGCCTGAGCTTCGTTCTTTCGTCTATCCACTGTTCTATCATATTTGAAATACCATCATGGAGAAACTCATGAGATTTTATCAATTGAGTTTTTTCCTCTAGCCAAGATTGGGTCACTATATCTGCTTCTTCAAAATTTGCCTCTTGCTGGTACTCACTCTCTTCATTTAGTTCTTCCATAGTGGCCTTCATTTTTGTGATTGTTGCCCTCATTCTTTTCATATCTTTTCTGAGTTCATCCTGTTGCTATGCTACTTGCCTCAATATATCCCTAATATATGCATCAGGCTTCATATCCTGCACTTCATTACCCCTATCAAACTCACAAATATTATTAGAAATATCATAATAAGAGTTTTGAGAAGGATAATAAAAATTAGGACAGCCATATGACCACCTTGACAACCACACACATTACAAATATTCCATCCATATGATTGAGATTCACAATTTTACAACAAGATAAAAATAACCAATATTCGACCAATTATCATTCCAAAATGCCATATCAACAAAGATAGTAAATATTAAACTAAGATAAAAATAATCAAAAAAACTTTGGTAGACAAAAAGTAAAAATATAATAGACTAGTTAATTTCTTTGTCCCCCGCAACGGCACCAAAAACTTGTTGCTCCCAAATGCACATGCAAGTATACGTGATCGACAAGTAATATAGGATTGTAAGTCCAGATATCGTACCCACGAGGACTTGTGATTAACTATCAACTAAATTAAATCGAACAATTAATCTATTCAAGGAAATTCTAAAGTATGAATATTTACCTAAAACTAATATAAAGTAACAAACTAAGAGATTAAAGAAAATAAGTTGGCGAATTATAGAGACGAATTCAATGTTAGTGAATATTCTAGAGCTATGGGTTGGCTAACAATCCTGTTGAGTTTTCCATTTAAATCATCTAATTAATTTATCTAGTTCATTGATTGACGAGGTTAATATTGCTCGTAGCTTTCTCCCGAAGTACAACTCGCCTGTTCAAGCTAACTTAAAGACTATATTCCTATGGAATAAGGATTAAAAAGAATGCATTTATAATTCCCATATAATAACCAAGAAAGGCGATTAGATATATTTCTATCCTAACCGCAAATCCCCTCCCTCCCCCCCCCCCCCCCCCAAAGTTAAGATCTTGCTCTACTCAATCTTATATGCAATCTAGAATTACCTCTCCCGAGTTCAATCCTAGATTCATAGATAGTATTCAATTTGTGATCAAGTATTCAAATAATTATGAACAAGATTGAATAAATACAATAGTATGATAAAAATAACAAGAACAATTCAAGCTTCAAACTACAACGTTCATGTAGCACCCAAATCTCTAGAACTAATAAACTGAGATTAAAGGAAGAAAACCTTGTTATAAGCCTCCTCCAAGCATAGTATGTGTTCCCCCACGTGAATTCTCCTTCAAAGTATGTTAGATCCCCTTCAAAATATGTTATATCTCTCCAATGTGGCATCTCCCCTTGACAAATAAGTTTAGTCTTGCTTTTATATGTGTTGGGTAGGTCTAGGGTCGAAATAACCGTGTCCCAGGTGAATTTGGACAACTTTCACGTCACTGGTGCCCTGGCTAGAGCTAGGCTCCCTCCACAGTGCTACCAACTTGAGTGTTCTATTTCCCTCGCCACGGGTAGGGTTAGGCGCTGCACTGCCCAACTTTCCTGTTTTCATCCGTTTTGGCTCTAATTTTGCACATATCGCCCCCCAATTGCTCCCGGATCATTCCTACACATAAAACACCTCAAATTAATATAAATCAACACATTTTACATCCTAAATCCATGAAAGAAATTTAAAACATTGTCAATGCCCCCTTTTTCTAAGGCGAAATCGGGTTAATGACATTTGGGCGGACAACTCTTTTCCTTTTGGGAATTGGGTTTGCAATTTAAAAGAGTCACCACCTAATGATTAAGTGCATTAGGACACTAAGAAATTAAAAGAGAAGAAGAACCAGAGAGTGGGTAAGGGCTTGAAATTATCCCATGGGAAAGGTGTTAGGCACCCCCCAAGATCCACTAGTGTGGTTCCCGACCATGCTACAATTATGACTTTAAATGTAACAACAAATAAACATACAAGACAGCTTTCGCATAACGATTGCAAAGAAAGGGAAGTGTAAAAGTCAAATAAACATGTTAAAGTTTGGGAATATGCAGTTTCATAATTATTTAAAGAATATACAAGTGCAGAAAAATGGGGTTCAAATAATTGGTACAAATAATCAAACAAAGAAATGAAATGGGGCGGAAATTTGGAAATAGAAACAATATTGGAATAAATAACTTAAAGAGATTTTAAATGATTAAATTAAAAGACGGGGTTTAAAAGAACCGAAAAACTAACAGATTTTAGAAAATTCCGAAGAAGAAGAAAAAAAAGATAAGTAAACACATAAAGAGGGAGGGGGTCCTAGGTTTATAAGTAACATGGATCACCCACCATAACACCCAGTAACCATTTATACATGTGGTGTTATCGCATGATTATCATATTCATGTCTACCCTTTCCGACCCTGTTAAGGTACTAAATCGTGGAAGGGTTTCATTACTTGTTGCATGCTTCTACCCGCCCCAATCCTATCAGTCCTGGAGGCAGTTGGGACTAATAATCCTAAAGCGAAGGAATATTGGCTTTTTGAAGGTTTAAAAGGAAAAATCTAGCGCGACAAACAAAACATGTAATGTTAAAAGGGAAAAACACATAACATTTAAAGGCTCAGATAGGCCTCCTCATTCAAAGCAAAAATTGTTTAGCATGACTTATAGGTACTGGTTAGGTCTTTAATTAAACTTAAACATTAAAGAGATGGTTGGTTTATCACATATTTCTCAGATGAGAAGTCCGAATTAGACCTTGTCTGGTTGTAGTTTATCAAGGACTGACACGGCTGATTAATTACCTGCAGGTTTGCCTAGATGAGGCCTATAAGAATGATATCTAACAATGCAAAATGCATACTAATTTTGAAGAAAGGTTACTGGTTTTAAAAAAAAGTTCTGCAGATTTCAAACGACCTTGCTATTGATTTTAAACTCATAGATGAAATAGACGAAGCTGATTGAATTGATTACCTCCTACAGGCATGATTTCTGAGTGTTGTTGGTTTTAAGACGATTACGTAAGTGCAGGAGTCATATATGCATGGTATCTAGAATGAAGTTAATGATTATTAAAACTATGATTATTTTCCTAATGACAGACGTGTATGCAGAGGTGCAGAAACAGAACTATACTCATGATTTCTATATGCAGAAACTTATAGGCATGGTTTCTAATGCTAAAATTGAAACAATCTTATAGGTAGGATTTCTAAATGCATAATGAAATAATCTTATAGGCATGATTTCTAAATATAGTGCAGAACTTATTGGCAGGGATTCTATATGTCATGTAATGAGACAAACTATAGGCTGGATTTCTATATGAAAACCTAGGGGTAGGATCTCTATATGCAATAATGAAATGACTTATAGGCAGGATCTCTATATGTAGATACATAAATGAGAAATGTTGTGATTGCAGAAATAAGACCTAAAACATGATATCTACCCCATATGCATAACATGAGAGATCCTTCCCCCATTTTTACTATACACCCCATAAGTTATTACAAAGTTATTACAACCCGAATGAATTAAGAAATATACAAAATTACATTAGAAATTCAAGCTACAACCAAATAGTCTAATTCAGACTCAAGGTTTAACGATATGAGATCAACCAACTTCCAGGATCACCCTTCCAAGACCTGTCTCTTATTTAGGATGTGTTAGAGTTCCCAAAAGTCTCAAAGGGCTCCGTGCAATGCTTACACCCCAAATATATTGTAGAATTAGAGTGCAGTGCGGAAGGGCGAGCCATTAAATGTCCAAGTTCAGAGGGAACTCAAGGTCCCAAAGCAAGGCTCATAGGAGGGGAGCAGAACTTAGAGTCTAAGAGTAAGTGTAAGTGCATAGAGGGGAATTAGGGAAGCCAGGGCAAGCTAGTGTCCATGCCCAGCAATCAGGAATGCTGGCACACCCCTGACCAACCTGTTTGCCAAATCTTAGGAGTTGGGATCTATTGAAGATCAAGTTCAGACCTGGGCAGTAATTTGGATACTGCTAGTCCATGAACTTTAACTCAGCACATAGAAAGGAATGTGGGTATGGGGATTTTATAACAAGCAGTAAACACAAAAGAAAGTAACATGTTTAATACAGAGTATGAACAGCAAAGTAGGCAAGAACATGGAAACTATAAAGTAAACACATAGGGAAGGAGCTGAATCAAAATTGAGACATACCAGTTTCAGGGAAAACAAATAAGTAAAATAGCAGTCTTGAAAGCCAAGTTGCAAGCAAAGTAGTACGAAAGGTCTTAGAAGAGAGCAGGGGGTTTGAAAGAGTATTGTGATTGAGAGTATATGTGTGAGAGTGTGAGTATTGAACTTTAGGATTTAGAAGTTCAAATTTCTAAAATTGTAAAGTTTTTAAAAGTTGTTCAAGCTGTGTCAATGCAGAAGGGTCGAGCCCATATTTATAGTGCAGCAAATAAGTAAGAAAAAGGTAAGTAAATAACATTGTAATCAGTCTCTCTTTAGTTAGGGGATTCTGATTTCAAACGGGTAAAAAAATTAAGGAAAGGAATTTGAAAAAAAATATTTTCCTAGTACTATAATAAAGAGTAAGTACATAGAAGCTATTTAGGGCAACAAACCAATAGTACACAGTTTGTGAAAAAAGGAAAGGGAATCAACGAGTAAAATCACAATTACATGCTTTTACTCAAATGAATCAAGTCGAGAAAAGGGTAAAGAAAGGTTCAATTAGGGAAAATCAGTAACAATCAAGTAAACACCATTAAAGGAATTCGAAATCAATTAGTAGTTGGCAAAACCTTTTTGAAAGAAGAGTTCTCATATATAAAGCACACAAATATGTAAATCAAGAAGAGGCTGTCAAGTTATTTAGAAGAGAAATCAAAGAAGGTTTCAAAATCATAGGCAAAGATATACAGGTTCAATTTGCTGACTCATAGTGAGTCTGAGGGTCTAGGGTCCCAATGTGGAACCCTAACTCGAACACAAAATCAAAATCGTCAGACATGGAGGTGAGAAAGAAAGCCATTTGTTTCGGAGTCTCAACAAAACAGATATGATAGCATGTTTGAACGACAAAGAAAGGAAAATCATGAAGAACTTATTTGAGAAAACTCAGAACCTAAACAAGTTCAGAAGAAGGAGATAATAAAAACTTGAACACAAGTAGATGAAGCATGTAAGAACATGAACAATGTCCAGTAATTAAAAATCAAATGACTTAGCGGAAAATACATATAGTAAAAGAGTAAATAAAACATAGAAAAGATTAACATGAGTAATATGTATAGTAAAAAAAAAAGAAAAGGTAAAAGATTGTACATGCGTAATAAAGAGAAATCACATGAGCAGGGTATAGACAAACACACATAAAGCAAAGAAGAAGAAAAATTAGAAAGATTTTTTTCAGAAAATCTTTTCAGAAACCCTAAAATTGGAGAGAAATAGTTATGAAAAGAAAATTTTGGGGAAAACACTTTAGATGGCAGGAAAAGAATAGATATAGTATAAATCTAAGAAAATAATGGTGAAAGAACCTCGAATAGCTTAGGGTTTCGAAGAAATCCTATAAATGAGAAAGGCTTAAAAACAGGTCCGATCTTGAGTCGGAAAGGTCAAGAGTCAGGCTCCTGAGTCTTGAATATGCCGGAGCATGGCCGAAGGGGCCCTGAAATCAAAGTTCTAAGAATATCGGAGAGGGAATCATCAAGGTCAGGCCTCAAAACTTGGAACAACCATGTCTTACTGGTGAAGATAGGTGAGTATCAACTATCCATGGCCTGAGAAACCATGGATTTTGGTGGTCGGCGATTGAAAGGGGGTAGGAGGAGGCTAGGGTTTCGGAGAGTTTTTGAGAGGATTTGAGAGGCTTTGGGATTCAAAAGTGGTGGTCCAGGTGAGAATGAGGGATTAGGGTAGGTCTTTGGGGTTAAAAATAGTAAGGGTGAGTTTTGGCCGATGATCTTGAGTGATCAACGGTCCAGATTTAAGTGGGTGGGTGGGGAACGGGTTGGGTCATTTGAAACTGGGCCGGTTTGATTGGGTGGAATTAGGGTCAATTTAAGGGATACAATTGAAACGAAATGGGGCTATAATTGAAATGAACTGAGCCTAAATGTTAAATAGCCAGTTTTAACCCTTTTATTTATAAAAAATAGTAAAATGATTTTAAAAACAAAATAAAAGCACTGAACCAATCAATAATATATAAATATTAATTTAAAAATACTGGAACAAATTTTATAATTATAGAAATGCTATTAATCTTAAAAATAGGCTAAGATTGCAAATATACACAATTTAGCTTTTAAAATAGCAAATAAATTTATAAAAATATATAAAAATTACCTTAAATATATTTTGGTATAAATATAAGAATACAATAAATTATTCACCAATATTGATAGTTTTGGGAATAATTACTGATTTTTGTACTGCTAAAATGGATAATAAATTGATTAAAAAAATCTTTAAACATTAGGAATAATGCCAAAACACTTAGCTATGCTTATATATACATATATATGCTATTTTGAAATTATTGTGTACATGAAAATTATATATATAAAAATTGGGTATCAACAAACATGAGGTGATATACATATAAATATATATACTTTAAGCTAACATCAGAGGTGCTTGATATGTGGGTGGAGGTGTTTGATATGTGGCATGGTTGGGTTTACGAATGGGGTTTTGGGTCTTTGGGCGACCATTACGGTTCCAACATCCTTCTTCTTAGATATACCCCCTGACTGCAATGCTTTATTAGTGGATGCTTTATTAGTGGGTTGCAATGCCTCAAAGTTTGTTACTATCCCGCTCTTGATGCCTTCTTCGGTCTTTTCACCAAGTTTGATGGTATCAGTGAACTTATGGTTTTCAATAACCATCAATCTTTCATAGTATTGTGGATCCTGCGCTCTAAAGAAGAACTTATTTATTTGTTCCTCATCCAATGGTGGCCTGACTTTGGCCGCTTCTTACCGTTAACGAGTAGCATACTCACGGAAAGTCTCAGTGGGTTTCTTCTTGAGGTTCTGAATGTAGAAGACAGCCGGTGCATTCTCTGTGTTGAACCTGAATCGGTCTATGAAATTATATGCCATTCTCACCCAATTGGACCATTTCTTAGGATCCTTGCTGATGTACCAGGACAAGGAATCTCCCGTACGACTCCTCATAAAAAGTTTCATCCGAATCTTTTCATCTCTTCTAACTTCTATACCCTTGCCTCCTTCTATGCCTAGAACTCGACTGGTCAATGTTCCTCGGCTAGGTTCTTAATGAGCATGCCCTTCTCAACAAATTTCGGTCCATAGGAGATGAGTTGAGTGAAGCAAGGTAGGGTCTCCACATATATAGGGCTATTTTGGTGACCTGGAGTTTGCGTATAGTGGTGATCATTAGTAGAATTCTGGGTTCAGGTATGACTAGTGCAATATTATGTGGAGTAGGGTAGTTGTTTGGCTGGTATTGTGGTGGGATAGTTAGATTTTATGGTGGAGTTGTTTATTTGTGAGGTATAGGAGGATTTTGTGGATGCTTGTTGGGTGTGTTTTGAGGTGGTGTGGGGTTCTGAGCATTTGGATGACTGATGTCTGGAATGCTAAGTGAGAATTATAGGTTTGCCACATTTCGGACATGCTCAAGCTCACCCTGGAGTTCCCGTATTTTCTGTTCATGCCGTGAAACTGTTTCATTTAGGGCTTGAGTACCTCGACCATTAGAAGTTTCTTTATGTTCACCATATGTGTTGTTTTCCTTTTTGGTGTCGTTCAAATATTCCATTTTTGCTTTTCCCTTGCCTTTTCGTAGATTCGGAGGAGGAGAAGGTGGAGGGCGCCTAGATCTTGTGTGATAAGTTGATGATGCCAGCATGAATCAAACTTTTTGGGGAATGGGAATAATCAAAAAGAAAGAAAGAAAAGCAAAAGTTAGCCAAGTCAGTAATAATTTCGGAAAGTTTGCAGTATTTAAACACATATTGCAGGAAGGTAAATTCGCGTCCTAACTTAGGAGCCTCGTTGTTCCCGAGGTAGGCCTAGTAACAAATAGATTTGGAGAAATTTAGTGCCAGTAATTGCCTCATTTCTTTAATGTAAAAAATAGACGACCCAAACGATTCTAAATAAGATAATGTCACTAATGTCACTTGGCCTTATTACATTTAGAAAGCAATTAAACCTAATCTATTTGGTCCCAGAAGGGCCCTCTCCAAACTGGATGCTCTTATCGATCAATTCTCCCAGTTCGCACAGGTTCAGTAGTAAGAAATGCTACCAACCATGCCGAACCTAGGGACTTTATGCCTCATTTTCTACAAAACAAAATATGGTTAGGCCCCTTCCCTCTCCAGGTTCGTCTATTTATACAACAATGATTAGCATATTGGCACTTACTTCTCCAAATTAATGCACACAATCGTGGTTGCGTCCGTTGGGATTATGGAAAACCTGATGGATTTTTGGGTGAGGCTTGTATTAAAGGGTTATTTTGTGGATAACGTATTAACGTACCTCTGATCGACTAGTTTTACCGCAAATACGCCTTTACAAATTTAAATGGTGATATATAAGAATAGCGCAAACACTCATCAAGCGTTGCTATAGTATTGATTTCACACGAGTGGAATATGATGTTGAGAATTATTTATACAATAATAAATAGCATGTTGTCAAGTATTTTCACGTTAAAAATGATAAATGCAGTATTTAAATAATTGAAAAATAGTTACGAAAAAAAACGAAGAGACAAGTCAGTTTTAGGAAATAGAAGAAATCATAAATTCCTGAATATAATCAATTAAATGTAGACAAGGGGAAAGGTGCACAGGATAAAGAATGCGTAATACTAATTCACAAAAATAAGTTTGTTATGGTAAGAGCATAAAATATCCCCAGCAGAGTCGCCATGCTGTCGCGCCCTCTTTTTTCCTCGCAGAATCCGGATTTCGACAATCATGGGGGAACAACTCATTTCCTTTTGGGAATTGGGTATTTTAAGTGTCACCACCTAACGGATTATGGTGCGTTAGGGCACCCAAATCAAGTAACTCAGAAAACCAATTTACATTATCAGAGATTGGGTAAGGGATCGAAATAACCTCGAGGGGGAGGTGTTAGACACTCCTCGTGGTCCACAATGGTGGGTCCCAGCCAAACTCAATTATATGAATTAGTCATTTTATAGATAGACAGTAGCACAAATATGCAAATAAAGGAAGTTTAACATATAGGTAGTCTAAGCACATATATGCAAATAAAGGAGGTTTAACAGATAAGCAGTCTAAGCATGCATATGTAAATAAGGTGAGGGAGGTCCTAGGTTTGTTAGCCTATAGCATCACATCTATACAATACCCGGTAAGCCTTCCTCAAATAGAGGGGTTACATGTGGCATTAGCGCACATGTCATCATATCTTTTACTACCCAATTACCCTCCCCTTGGTCATAGCCTAAAGCGTTCTAGCAACCTTGAGATGTATCATATGCGTGCATTACCCATCCCTTTCTTATGGCACTGGAGGTATTTAGGACCTCTAATTTAGGCAGTTCAAGACTTTCCTAAGGTACTTAAAGGAGAAAATCCTAGGCGACAACCAAAATAATTAGGACTGTCAAGTAAAGAACAATAAAGGGGGCTCACATTTTAACTCCACAAACAGAACAAGCAAATGCACGTCTCAGACAACAGTGTTTTAGACATTTGAAAGGAATCCTAATGATAGGATATCTAGGTGCACATGACAAGCAGAAAATATGCAATGCTGAATTAAGGCAAAAGTGTTAAACACCTAATCAGTTTGCCTACTGATTTTAGGATCTGTTGAATCTGGGCAGTTCACAAATAAGAATAGTTGGTCTATATGCATGCTGGTCTAGGTGTTGAACATTACAGAGCTTGTTTACATACATTAAATCCTAGAACGTGATATCTAGGTATTGAGATTGCTTTCTTAAACAGGATAGTTATGCGATGTGGACATGGTTTTAAAGTGAATGCAATAACATTCCTAGGGCAGGATCTCTAATGCACATGATGAATAGACGTTTTGTTAAGCAAGATTATAGTAGTGATCTAATAACAGAATTTATCATGATCATGTAGAAGCAGAATTTCATAACAAATGAGGTGATAAGCCTATAACATGTTTTCCAGTATGCCAAATAATCCTAAAAGCATGGTTTTTAAAGCAAGTAAACATAATAAACCTAAGGCATGATTTCTAATGCAAGTAAGCACAGTGATCCTAAGGGCGTGATTTCTACTCGATTTCCTTCACAAAAATCTTGTATAAATTCCCTTCCCTTTTACTAATTTCCCCAACATATGTTTACAAAGATCATTATTATAGACCAATAACGGATGAATTACATAAATAAATATAAACTATCTATAGGGAGCCTGAATTAGGACCAAAGTATACCTGGGGATGCCAGGCCTTCAAAACAGTCTCATAGCCAATTGTGTGTCCTGGTGTGTCAAAGTTCCCTAAGGACCTCAGGGATCCCGGGCAGTGCTCACACCAAGACCCTTTCTTAAAATAGAGAACTGGTTATGTGCAGTGTGGAAGGGCCAGCCCTAGTGTGCCAGAGTTTAGAGGAATCTCATGGATTCCTAGGTAGTACATATACTAGAGATGCAGAACTTAATAGTCAAAGAGTAAAGTGATAGTGCTTGACATGGTTTAGAAAACACTTAGTAAAAATAGTGTAGAGATAATTTTCAGCAGCGAAAAGATTTTCAAGAATAGAAACAATTTTGAGAAACTACTAAGAGTGGAAAATAATTTTTTGAAATCAATTTTGAGAAGAAGAAATATTTTAACATACAATCACACAGAGTTGGAATGCCCAAAATCACAACCATTTAATAGGTAACTTTACAAACAAGGGTCAGGGGGCTGGGAACATATAGAGCTCACATCAGGGACATGTGATCGGGTACAAAAGGGAAGCATATAGACGACAAATGCACAGAATAATTAGGAGTCTACAGATTCAGAGACCTAACAGGTTAGTCATGATAATAGGCAATTAAGAGGTAGAGGTAGAGTGTAGGAATAGTCATGTTGAAGATAGGGGTGCATTCGACATGATTATCCATACAATTAGGGTCGATCAAGTACATTAAGAGACTAAGATACTAACATATAACACCAATTAAAAGGAGTAAACAGAGACTAATAAACATTCTGGCCAAGTATCCAACAAGCAAGTGAGACATAGACATGCTGATTACACATTTGAGCAAGAGAAGATAGAATTTAGACATGTTGAATAAAGCAGTAAACAGGAAGACAAATTGAATACATAGCCAATCAAACTGTACAGGAATAGATTTATAGATATGGAACACACAGAGTTTGGGTTTCAGAACTAAACTAGGGACATACCAGTTTAAACATGCAAAGTGCAGAATGTAAAGCAAGTAATGCCACTGTCTAACCATGGCTTTCAATCGGCAGAGTGTGTGTGTGTATGTGTGTGTATTCTAAACTAAGTGTTCCTGTCTTGAGAGGTAAAACAAGAGTGTATATATAGCAGTTTAAGAGTAGAACAAAACAAGGTAAAGGAATCAGCATTCAGTCAATTAAGAAAATCATAGGATCACAAAATCCAATCACATAAAGGAGTTTAGAATAGACCCCTTAATTAGGGGTAATTGACAAATGATAATAACAGGGGTCTAATAAGGAAAGAATTCCAATCATAGCATGTAAAAGAATCAGTAAGAATCCACAATTATATAGGCAATCAAATAAGGCAGGGATATAAACAAGTAAACACACAAGATTTATGCATACGGATCTCTAAAAGAGTAAATCAATCGGCCAAAACTTTCAAAATAACACTGATTTCCGAAAAGAAATACTCAACTTCCATATACAGAAATTAGGCTAAGTAAAACCTCACAAAAATATAAAAATTAATCGAAAAATAGATTCGAACCCTAATAGAGATTATTAGGGCAAAAATCATAGAATAATGGATTTGACAAAGAAAAAATGTGTAAGTCAAAAATACAAAGTAAATTAATACGATTGGTAACACAGAAAATACTCAAAATCGAAGCAAAGGTTAGAAAATCAGGGTATCACACAAAATCAACTAAGGTTTAAGTATTTTTGCACAAATCAATCGCGAAAATAAAAAATAATTAATAAAACACTTAGGAGTCAGAAAAACCTTTGAAAAGTAACTTGAGATAAACCCTAGTTTTGGGGAAAAGTCGAAATAATCAGTTAAAATTAGAAATTCTCAAAGAAGAACAAGTAATAGAGCTTGATTGATCTCAGATCTATACAGATCTGAGAATGAACGAAGGCAATAGACTAGAGTTTTCAGAAAAGTAATAGAGATGCGAGAGTAGGTCAAGAGACCATGGATTTGTAACAAAACAAAAGGAAATTTTTACTCATAGTCAAGAAAATGGCCTGAGACAAGCTAACAAGCTTGGTTTCAAACCAGAACCGGTAGGGTTTCTTGAGATCATCTCAAGGATCTAAGAAGTCAAAGAATCATGGTGCGTAGAAAGCCAGGACCGGCCGGAGAAGACATAGAAATATCACAGGATTAAGATATACGCCGGTTACAACATTTAAAACTAGGGTTGGGTCGAGAGAGTTGAAAGAAGAGGGGAGTGATGACCGCTGGTGAGAAGGGTAAATGTGAGGGTTTGAGGGGGTTAGGTCTATGTTTAATTAAGGAAAGAGAAATATGGACCGTTGATCTGAATGATCAACGGTCAGGATTGAATGGGGGCATTGGGTCGGGCAAGTGTGTATTTGGGACTAAAGGGATTAGGCTAATTTTCAAAGGGGTTTTGGGCTGGTCTTTTGGGTTAAGTCTGAACAAAAGGGGCTACTTATTAAATAACCAGATAATTGAGTAAAAATTAATTTATAAATAAATAACAAATTATAAAAATAATATTCATGCATAGAAATAATTATTCGATAATTTAAAAATACAATGGACCATTTTCTGGTAAAATAATGCAATAATGTATGCTTGGGCTATAATTGCAAAGTTGTTGCAATTATAACCAAAAGTATAAAGTTTGGCCATTTGTGAAATAATTTAAATTTATATGACTATAAATAGTAAAATTAAATCAAGAAATGTTTTGAAATCATTTTTGATACAATTTTGTAATTATTTACATAAATAAAATACTGGGAAAAATTAATTTTAAAATGTAGAAATTATGGAAAAATAACATTATATGCTAATGCCCCTCACCAAAGTTTATGCTCACTACTGGTATGTCAGACTCCGTAGGGGCAGATCCTGCCCAAGCGCTAATCAAAAGTTTATAAGGCTTGTCGCGGCATGAAGCCCGATCCATAATAATAAATAAGCCAATACGGCCTACTGCGGCATGCATCCCTATCCACAATAACAACAATAGTAACAAAGCCAATATGCCATGCTGCAGCGTGAAGCCTGATCCACAATAACGCTCACAACACGGCTCTCTGGCCCATCTCAATCACCTATCTCTCAAGTCTCAAAGGCTCACAATCTTGTATCACTCAGCCCAAACAATGATAACATGTGTTGTAACAATGAATTATGAACATAGACTAGGATATGATATGCAAATGAAGAATCATAACTGAGTACATAATTACAGTTAGAGCAGATAACTCAAAACAATAAAAATAGCCTCGCTAGGTCACACCCAAATAAACACATAACCTCAACATGATTTTGAACATGAATTAAGCTCAATTACTCCAACAAGTAGGAATTACACGGATAGAACAACATATAACAGCAAAACAAGTTCGGTCATAGTCTAACAATCAACTTGAATCCTGATTACTTCGGTGCACGCCCACAAGATTAACACTTAACATGTGTGAAACCCCAATACATCTCTTATTACATAGTTTCCAAAGTTAAATACCCCCAAATCCAAGTTTAGATATATTACTTACCTCGAACAAGCCAAATCCAATATCGAGCAAGCCATACAATGCTCTAGAAAAGCCATCACATGCGTATCAACCTCCGAACGACTCAAAACTAGCCAAAAGCAACTTTAAAATATCAAATAATGCCTAAGAAAACAATCCCAAATGATAAAGGTCAGATCTTTACACATTTAATCAAAGTCAACAAAAAAGTCAAACTTGGGCCCGTACCTCTGGACTCGATAAAACTCATAAAATCCAACAACTCATTCAATTACAAGTCTAATCATACCAATTTCACTAAAATCCAACTTTGAATCGATGTTCAAAACTCAAAAATTCACTTCTGGGAAAAATTAGAGAAAAACCCCCAATTTCTCTTTTGAAATCATCAATCAAATTCAAAAAATAAAGATGGAATCATGAAATATAATCAAAACCAAGTAGAAAAAAATAACCCAATCCATGTGATGAAAATCACCTCCAAAATCTCCCAAATATGAGCCTCATAGCTCAAAATATGATAAAATGACCAAGACCTTCGAAATAGAGTACTTTATACTCTGCTCCAGAGCTACCCCTTCGAGAACGCAAAAGAAGCATCGCGTTCGCGAAGCAAAAACTCAATCAACCAAAAAATTGCCCTTCATGTTCACGGGACATGTATCCGAACGTGATGCACAATAGAAACAAACCTTTGTGAATGCGGCATTGACCACACGAACACGATGACTAACCTCCAAATCCTAGCTCTACTGTGTGAATGCATGACATAGGCCGCAAACGCGGATAACAATCAGCTCACCCTTTCGCAAATGCATTACGTGTGTCACGTTTGCGATGAAAAAGTCCACCAATATACCAAAACACTCATCGCGATCGTGGCTGGACCTTTGAGATAGTGAAGAACACCAGGGGAACCAGATAACAGTAGAAACCAAAATGCATACAAACTCTAAAATGGTCTGAAATCAATTTGAAACATATTTGAGCCCCTCGGAATCCCGCCTGAACATACCAACAAGTTCCATAACAAAATACAGACTTACTCAAGGCCTTAAATTAGACCTAACGACATCAAAACCATGAAACTTACCTCAAATCAAAGTTTTGAACTTTCAACTTCCAAAACTTGTATCGAACCATATCAAATCAACTCGGAACGACCTCAAATTTTGTGTATAAGTCTCAAATGACATAAAAAAGATATTTCAATTCACAGAACCAAAATCTGAAGCCAATATCCTCAAGCTCACTCATGGTCAAACTTATGAACATCCAAAACCTTCAAATTGCCAACATTCACCAAATTGTACCGAAACCTTCTAGAAAAATCTAAATGCAAATTCGAGTATAAACCCAAGTCTAAAATGACCATCTGGATCTAACGGAACCATCAGAACTCTAGTCTAAGTTCAAATACTCAAAAGTCAAACTTGGTCAACTCTTCCAACTTAAAGCGTCCTAATTGAGAATCATTCTTCCAAATCAATGTTGAATCACCTGAAAACTAAAATCTATAATTCATAGAAGTCATTATACATCATATGAAACTACTCAAGATTTCAAACAGCTGAACAGAATGCAAATGCTCAAAATAACTGATTGGGTCGTTACATTACCTTTGTGTTTTGGCCTGTTACAATTATAGCTATGTCTTTACTTTGTTTGTTACCATTAGACTTATAATTTCACTTGATTTACTTCTGCTACATGTCATCTTTGAATTCATGCCATTATTTGTGTTACACCCCATATTTTTTGTACGTGAAAGTACGCTATAAATAAATTGATGAGAGCTCGAAAATGAGATGTTACTCCCGCATTTTTGTACGTTAAAGTTTCGTTGTAAGTGATTATTTTGGGATTATAAGTATTATGTTATTTCAAACATGGGATAAGTAAATTCATGAAAGTGAGGGTAAGAAAATCGAAGAAAATAAGTTTCGTCGAAGTTTGGCAATTTGAGATAAAATATGGTCCAAGTTATAATACCCCGTATTTATGAACTAGTGTCACACAAGGTACCACATGACTATGATAGTAGGATGTATAACGTGTACTAAAAGTGAGTAGTATTTTAAGTAATTTGAGATAATTTTTAATTATATGGATAATTAATTAGTCGTTGAGATAATTATGGTATTAAGTGATAAGGGTCTTTTGGGGCTGCCACATGGCATAAGCTAAGCCAAAGTGGCAAAACATACAAAATGAGTCATAAGACAAAATGATACCTTGTTTACACATAAGAATGCTTGGTCTCTTTATTGGTAAGGTATAAGACTTTTCTAAAATTAAGCAAAATAGCACTCCTACATCATTAAAATAGAAATCACAATGTCCAACATGACATTTCTCTGAAATGCTAGAAGGTCCAACATCATTAAACCATCTTTCTATCTCCGGATGATGGGATTCTCTGAATGGATTCTTATGAACCCCTACCAAGTCCAACATGAATTGCTAATTCAAATAAAGCCCGGTACAATCTTCTCAAGAATACCATACGGATTTTTCCATATTTTAATCCGTTGTTATGTGTTTTCGCAAAAGAGAGGTTCAGGTATATTAAGGATAAGCCCTTCCTTCATTTTGGTATGATCTCGTAATCACATGAGTTTGATAATGATGCATAAAGATAAATTCATATTCCTAAATTTATGTACATTTCCTAGTCGCATAATTTATAGTATTCTCCCTTATCGGGACTTCATATTCAATTGAGTATTGTACTCTTCCATTATTACAATATTTTCACCACCATCGAGCTATAATACATGGGTAGGCTCCTAGTGGGCAACCTATGATTAGATGGTAAGTTATATACTAAGTCTATTGTGGCTGAGCTCTTATGAGCAAGCCCAGCATGACCGAGATACAGAGCCTAGTATGGCTGAGCGCCTATGAAAAAGCCTACTATAATAGAGAAGTTATATATATATATATATATATACCGAGCCTTATAAGGTCGGACAGTTATTTTACTTACTATATTGAGAGAGTTTAATTAGTATCAGCATGTAAGCATATCTTCAGATTATCTTTGACTCCTAGTTGCTTTCAGTATATTTCCTTACTGTCACGACCCCAATCCCGGTCGTGATGGTGCCCAACATAATTATAGGCAAGCCCGACCATTTTCACTCTCAACCAATGCATGAAGCTCAAAACCAGTTATTTTAACTAAACGATTATGCTGAATATCACTATAACACAGAATATACTCCCAAAGACCTGGGGGTCATGAGTCTAGAGCCTCTAACAATACAATGTGATAAGACTCCAAATAATACAATGTCTTAAAACTGCGGAAAGATAATAAAAAAGATAAGGGAGGAGTCGGGTCCTGCGGATGTCAGGCAGCTACCTCGACAACTCAGGACAAACTCTGAAATCAGTAAAAGCTCAGCTAATCTTCCGGATACCTGGATCTGCACACATGGAGCGGGGAGTAAAGTGAGTACTTCCAACTCAGTGGTAATAGACATATATAATGGCTGAAAGTAAGAAAACCCGAAATATAACAATGCAAAGCTATAACCAATACTCCTACACATTTAATAGTGTAATAACAACAATTAATGACAGATACCACAGGCAGGTATAAATGTATGAATGCAATGCAATGCACATGACCGCTGCGACGTACAGCCCGATCCATTTGGGTACCAGCGCTCACTGTGGGGGTTCAGACTCCGGAGGGGCTCCTACAGCCCAAGCACAATATCATAGTAACATACGCTGCGGCGCCATTATCAATCCAGCTACATGCATGCAAGCCACACAGGCACAGTCAAACTTACCATTCTTAGTTCCGATTATCATTCAAAACCTTAGAATTTTAATTGCCATTTCGAGACAATGTTTAACTCAGGACCGATATCATGAAAGCATGCTATATATCATGGAAACAGTGATAATAATCAATACGGAATCCAAATAACCGGCACGCAGCCCAAATATATTCATAACCATCCAAGTAGGAAGTTTACCAGCTAATTTATAGCCAACAACACAGTACAACATCACTCGGGCGGACTAAGCCATAGTCCCCAATCACAATCAACCCCGCACTCACCGTAGAGTACATGTTCGCCTCAATATAGCGTCACAGTATGATATACCGGGGTTTCAAACCCTCAGGTCATCATCTACATCTATTACTCACCTCAAGCCGGCCACAAAACTAGTCCGCCATGCCTTTTCCTCTCGAATCTGCCTCCTCACGCGTCGAATCTAGTCAAAACTGCAACGAATACATTGCAATAGGCTAATGGAATATAGCCCAATTGAAATTACTCGAAAAATATCCAAAAACACGAAGCTGGCAAAACCCGAGCCCCGGGCCCACTTCTCGAAAAAATCCGAAATTTACATCAATGGATTCCTTGTCTCTCCACGAGTCTTTACATATAAATTTCATCAAAATCGAAACTCAAATGGCCTTTAAAATCGCAAAAATTCATTTTTCAAAACCAAGCCCAAGTTTTTACCATTTTAGCTAAATTTCCATGATTTCATTGATGGATTTCACAATAAAAACGAGTTTTGAGTCCAAGAAACTTTCCTCCAAACGTTCCCCCTTGAATCCCTCGTTAATCTCCTTCAAAAATCTCCAAAAACGAGCAACTATGGATGAAAAATGAGCCCAAAATTGCAACTGATGTGTTTTAAAACATTCTGCCCAGGTATTTTACTCTTCGCGATCACGGAGAACAATTTTCCAGCCCAAAATTTACTATTCGCGATCGCGGTCAACCCTTCGCAATCACGATGAACAATTCCAGCTCCTCCGGACAGCCTTCAGCATAATGGTAATAACTTTTTGCACACAACTCCGAATGACAAATGGTTTGATGTTCTGGAAACTGCACAAATAGGGCTATAACTTTCACATGTTTCTCATTTCCTGAATCCTTATACATTGCGAGATATAAGCTTCCAAATTCATTTATGTGTATTAGAGATCCTTCTCGGACAGCCTATAGTGTAACGTCCATAACCTTTGCTACAGATATCCAAATTACAATTTCTTTAGCTTCTTAAAAACTAGACACGAAGGGCTACAACTTTAATTTTTAAATCACCTCAAAATTCCATGTAGATAAAAAGATATGAGCTTCCGAGTAGGATCAATGCAACAGAAATTTCCTTCTTCGCGATCGCGAAGCATTTTACGCGATTGCGATTCATTAACTTGTTACTCACATTTTACTCACCGCGATCGCGACCCATTGTCCGCGATCGCATAGAACACTGATGCAGACATAAACCAGTAGTTAAAAATGGCCTAGAAATGGTCGAAACCACCCCGAAACTCACCCGAGGCCCCCGGGACCTCAACTAAAAGCACCAACGCATCCTAAAACCTCATTCAAACTTGTTCCAATCATCAAAACACATCTAACAAAACCAAAATCATCAATTCTCATCGGATTCAAGCCTAAATTCTTTAAAAACTTCTGCAATGCACTTTCAATCAAAAACCCAACTAAACAACATCCGAATGACCTAAAATTTTGCACACATATCCAAAATCACCTAACGAAGCTACAGCAACTCTCGAAATTCCATTCCGACCCTCGGATCAAAATCTCACCTATCAACCGAAATTTACCAAAATTCAAACTTCGCCAATTCAAGCCTAATTCTACACCGGACCTCCAAATTCAATTCTGATCGCACTCCTAAGTCACAAATCATCACCCGTAACTAGTCGAATCATCGAAAATCCATTCTGAGCCCTCTAACTCATAAGTCAATATCCAGTTGGCTTTTCCAAACTAACCTTCTCTTAAGGAGACTAATTGTCTCATTTCCAACCAAACTCTATCCGAATTACTTCAAAGTCACCAAACACATATAATGAAACATATAGAAGCAAAAAACTGGGAAAACGGGCAGAGATACATGAGACGACGGGTCGGGTCGGGTCGTTACATCCTCCCCAACTTAAACTAACGCTCGTCCTCGAGCGTACCCAGAGGTGTACTAGAAGCCAACCAATATCTGAATGACCTTACCAAACATATACCCGGGGTGATCCCACGTTACCCTAACTCACATAGGCACCGATAATACAACA
>MU713813.1:64344-79137 GCA_026770625.1 Nicotiana glauca | reverse complement strand
GAGCCCTCTAACTCATAAGTCAACATCCGGTTGACTTTTCCAACTTAAGTCTTCTTAAAAGAGACTAAGTGTCTCATTTCCAACCAAACTCTATCCGAATTACTTCAAATTTACCAAACACATGTAATGAAACATATAGAAGCATAAGACGGGGGAAACGGGGTGGAAATACCTGAGACGGCGGGTTGGGTCGTTACAACAAGTCAGATGCATGCAATTAGTACCATAAGCTTGCCCTTAATGTAAATATATACTAATGTAGGCTCACTCGGTCTAAAATCAATTAGGAATTTTTTCATGGTTGTAATGTGGGCTAAGGGACGGGTATGATATATTTAGGAATATTGACTAATCCTCCTAAGCACTTTAACACATCACATAATCAACTTTAAGCGCAATTTCTTCAATCCACTTCACCTTCACAAACTAATCACCCCAAAAATGCTCCCTTCTTCTTTAAGCACTACATTAATTCATACCTACTAGCTGGAATAAGACAATAATTTTTCATCTCTTTCTTCTATATAACTTTTTTTTCCTTTTTCAATTTTCACTAGTGGTGTATTAGTTTACAAAACAAGTGCACCTTTCTTCTTTTCATTGGTTCCACCCAAAATCCACCCCACACTTAGTTCCTTCTTACTTCTTTTAGCGCTCATCTCACAATTAAAATGCTTTAAGAGGTAAAAGGATCAAAAATATCAATTAAGTATTAAAAGGATATAGGCTTGTAATGTGGGTGCTAAACAAAAGTCTATAGGCTCAAAAAAGTTAACTAGAGATGAATTTTATTTGTGATAAGCAATTAAGCTCAAAAAGATCAAAGAAGGCCTAAAATCATTTTTCAAAACGAGCATTACCTCAAATTTCGCTTCAACTCACATATCAGGCAAGTTCTAGATACAAGTACAAAACATGGACTACATAAAAACCTCACCACACATGGCACATGACTCATTCCAGATCAACTCATCAAGACGCTCTATTACGAGCATTCAATTTAGTAACCAACATACAGATTTAGGCATTTTAGTGAGTTTCAACAATTAAGACCAACGTTACACTCTTGGGTCTATTGTGTTCAAGTGTGTTAATGCTATGGGTTCTCTTTTGATTTTCTAGCTTGTAGCCTATTAACCCAATCTACAAATCAAAAAGAAAACAAAAGACTACCTATACCCGGTTCAAGTTAAACCCTTGGAAAAGAACCGTGGCCTAAAGAAAAACCAAGGGGGAGTTGCTACACTACCTAAGAAAAAAATAAAAAATCTTTTTGGTGTTTTTACTAGACTAACTTCCCTCAAGAAAATTTTCTAAAGGATCCGTCATCAGGAAAAGTCTACATATTTTCCATTTTTTTTCTCGACTTAGTCCCCCAAGAACCCCGCCGAAAGGGATCCGTCGTCGGGCCAAACGATTTATCTACATTAAACTAATGATTCCTACATAATACCAAAACTATCAAAGTCAAATAAAACAAAACAAAAACAACATACAACTACATACATACAATGAAGTACCTCCACCCCACACCTAAAAATGAAGACATGTCCCCATGGCTTAAAATTTGAAAGAGCAGTGAGGTAAAGAAACTTTCCTGATGGCTCATTCTTGGTCGGAGATGGTGTCTGGGTTGACGTTGCACGTACGACCTAGAGCTCGCAGCCAACCCATGAATTTCTTTTCTAACTTCACTTGTCAGTCAGCTATTGCATCTATTCGGGTGTCCAAATCAGTCATGGAGGTTTGCAAACCAGCCATCTCCTGCTCCAAAGCAGTGAAACGGGACATCCGGGCAACTCTTAAAGATGTTACAGTCCCAGATGGACCTGCAGCTGCCATATTTTGCTCCTGAGCCTGTGGTGCGGCTTCCACGTTCTCCTCAGCATCCTCCTCGTCATCAGAATCATCAGAGCCACTCCTCGCCGCCACCTCTACTACTTCCAGCTCCTTGCCCGTTGTCACCTTATCAGTACAGAACTTGCCTTCCTTTATTACCAACCCATCCACCGCTGGATTTTTGGGCACCTGAGCCTCCCTGCATAGATGAGTCACTAAGGAAGGAAAAAGAACCCATACCTTTTTATTTGGCTGCGGACGAATATCTCTTCATGCATCACTTTTTCCACATCGAAGTCGTGACCATTTACAAAGCACCAAATCAGGGCAGCTCGGGGCCCATTAGCCTCTGTAGTATTGTAGGATGAAATCAAGTGGTTGTTTATGAGGTGCAACCAACATTTTCCTTCAAACTGAGAAGTGAAATTTCTCCCCATATCCTATCCATATCACTTCTTTCCCGGGCACACAAATTGTCCCAAAGAATCCCGCCCATTTCTTGTTTGTTGGGTTGAGTCCGTACTCATAGAAGTCACCATGAGCAGCCGGAGGTGGAGGCAGCCGGTAGGCCATCTGTATGGCCTTAACAGAAGCATTCACCACCCGTCGGCGCACCATGACTATTCCATTAACATGCTCCGGTACATTAGCATAAAACTCCCGCACAACCCTTGCATTGGCCGTACCAGGCTCATTGATGAAGGTTTGTAACCCTCGCCTCACTAACTCATTGTACATGTGAGGGCAGTGGCACTGGAGCTGTCTGATATGAATAATCCTTTCCAAAATTGGCTTTTTACGAGCCTTTTCCGCAAAGCGGTCTTGCGCCTTGGCCAAAACAAATTTTGTAGCATCAAAGGGACGTGCAGGTGCAGTCCCTATTGACCTAGACAAACCAGCCTGGCTGATTGATGAAGTCCCTGTGTCGCGTCATTTCTTAGATGGAGTCATGATATCTGTTGAACTCATATCCCGCAACTCCACAGCTCCATGAGGCTTCACACTTACCACAACAAAATGGCCTGACCAACGAGATTTAAGCTTTCCGGGAAAAAGCTTCAACCTCGAATTGAACAAAAGCACTTCTTTCCCTGACTCCAACTCTCGATGTTGGATGTGCTTGTCATGCCACCTCTTAGTCTTCTCTTTATACAATTTGGCATTTTCATATGCGTGCAATCGAAACTCATCAAGCTCGTTGAGTTGCAGCAACCTCTTCTCACCAGCTAAGTCCCCATCCATATTCAGCTTTTTAATTGCCCAATAGGCCTTGTGTTTCAAGCTCGACGGGCAAGTGACATGCCTTACCATAAACTAATTTATACGGAGAAGCACCTATGGGAGTATTGTATGCAGTTCGATATTCCCAGAATGCGTCATCTCACTTCCCGACCCAGTCTTTTCTATTTCCACTCACTGTTTTCTCAAGAATCTTCTTTGCCTCTCTGTTGGACACTTCCACTTGACCACTCGTCTGGGGGTGATAGGCAGTGGGAACCTTGTGCTTGACTCCGTACTTTGCAAGAACATTATTTAACAATTTGTTGCAGAGTGCGTTCCTCCATCACTGATCAACACTCTTGGAGTTCCAAAGCGTGTGAAGATGTGCTTCTTGACAAAGCTTACCACAACCTTTGCATCATTAGTGGGAAGAGCAATGACCTCCTCCCACTTGGAAACATAGTCTACCGCCACCAAGATGTACCTATGACCATTATAGTGCGGAAACGGTCCCATGAAACTAATCCCCCACACATCAAAAAGCTCCACTACCAGAATGTTTTGCAGCGACATGTCGTGCTTCTTTGTGATCGTTCCGGTTCTTTGGCACCTGTCATACATTTTAACAAAGGCATGTACATCCTTAAACAATTTTGGCCAATATAAACCTGATTGTAGAACTTTCTGGGCGGTCCTATCACCACCATGATGACCTCCGTATGGTGAGGTATGACAATCATGAAGTATGGCATTCATCTCCTCCTCAGGAACACATCTCTGCACCAACTGATCTGTACAGAGCCTGTATAAGAATGGCTCGTCCCACATGTAGAGCCTCAAATCATGCAGGAACCTTCTTCTATTATCGGGTGTCAATTCTGGTGGTGTCAGCCCACTTGCAATAAAGTTCACATAATCTGCATACCACGGGCCTGTGCTTGAGGTAATTGCCAATAACTTCTCATAAGGGAATGTTTCTTTGATTACACCCCCTTTAGATACATGATTCCGATTTTCTAATCTGGACAAGTGATCAACCACTCGATTCTCTGTTCATTTGCGACCTCGGATCTCTAAGTCAAACTCTTGCAAGAGAAGGACCCACCGAATTAGTCTCAGCTTGGCGTCTTTCTTCTCAAACAAGTATCTGATAGCTGAATGATCTGTGTAGACGATGACTTTGGTCCCCACTAGATATGACCTGAACTTGTCAAATGCCCACACCACTGCAAGCAACTCTTTTTCAATAACTGTATAGTTCGTCTGAGCTGGATTCAGAGTTTTGCTCGCTTAGTAGATGAAGTGGAAGATTTTATTTCTCCTTTGCCCCAAAACAGCTCCAATAGTCACATCACTCGCATCTCAGATCAACTCAAGTGACTGCTCCTAATCTGGAGCAATTATGATTGGTGCAGTCACCAACCTTCCCTTTAGCTCCTTGAATGCTTTCATACAGGTATCATAAAATTTGAAGGAGACATCTTTCTCAAGCAACCCGCACAAGGGTGAGGAAATTTTTGAGAAGTCTTTAATGAAACGACGATAAAAACCTGCATGGCCCAAGAAACTGCGAATGCCTTTGACAGAAGTCGGTGAGGACAATTTTTCAATCCCTTCCACCTTTGCCTTGTCCACCTGCAAACCATTTTTAGACATCTGGTGCCCCAAAACTATACCTTCACGTACCATGAAATGACACTTTTCCCAGTTTACTACTAAGTTAGTTTCTTCACACCTAGCAAGCACTTTATCAAGATTCATCAAGCAGTTATCAAAAGAACATCCAAACACAGAAAAATCATCCGTGAATACTTCCACAAACCTCTCAACCATGTCACTAAAAATGGCCATCATACACCCTTGAAAAGTCGCAGGTGCATTACAAAGACCGTAAGACATTCTCTTGAACACATACGTGCCATATGGGCACGTAAATGTGGTCTTCTCTTGGTCCTCTAGGGCTATAACAATCTGATTATACCCCGATTAACCATCTAAGAAGCAGTAGTACTCCTGGCCAGCTAATCTATCAAGCATTTGGTCAATAAAGGGGGAGGGGGAAGAGGTCCTTCCGGGTGGCATTGTTCAATTTTCTATAATCAATGCAAATCTTCACCCAGTGACAGTTCTTGTGGGGATCAAATCATTATTTTCATTAACCACTACAGTCATCCCCCCTTTCTTGGGTACACATTGAATGGGGCTTACCCATTTGCTGTCTGAGATAGGAAATACAATACCTGCATCAAGCCACTTAATCACTTCTTTTCTTACCACCTCTTTCATGATTGGATTTAGCAGCGTTGTTTCTCTAAACTGGGTTTGTGTCCATCATCCATGGGGATTTTGTGCATGCAAAAGGCTGGACTGATGCCCTTAATGTCAGACATCGTCCACCCAAGTGCTCGCTTGTGCTCACATAGCACTCTCAGCAGCTTCTCTTCCTGCAATTTAGACAAGTCAGAAGAAATAATAGCAGGTAAAGTGTCAGAGTCACCCAAGTAAGCATATTGAAGGTGAGGTAGGTGAGGTTTAAGCTCCAGTTTTGGGGCTTTCTCAATGGACGACTTTGGAGGAGGTCCTTCTGGCTTATTCAACGGCTCAAAGGGGTGTATCCCTTGCACGTACGCACAAGATATATCTAAGATGTGCATCATATCTTCAACCTCATCATCACTCCCCAGACTATCTAACAACATAAGTGCTTTCTCTAGAGAATCGTCTAGATATACACTTGGGTCATGAATTTGCTCATCAGCCTCAACAACAGATATCATTGAGAGCTCCTCATAGTGGCGGGGAAGTTGGATTGCTTTGTAGACATTAAAAACCGCTTCCTCGTCATCTACCCTCAAGATCATTTTTCCCTCTCTCATTTTGATAATAGCATCACCAGTAGCCAAGAGAGGTCGCCCCAATATGATTGGAACTAGTTCATCAGCCTCATAATCGAGGATAATGAAATCAGCGGGGAAGATAAACTTTCCAATTTGTAGCAACACATCTTCAATCACCCCCTCAGGGTGTGCTATCGACCTATCAGCCAGCTGCAACATCAGAGTAGTTAGCCTTAGAGCTCCCAGGCCCAATTTCTTGAACGAAGATAAGGGCATCAGATTTATGCTACCCCCCAAATCGCAAAGAGCACGACCCACATCAATATTACCAATTCGTACAGGGATGGTAAAGCTGCCAGGATCCTTAAGCTTTTGAGGGAGCTTATTTTGGACCCTTGAAGTGCATTCCTCAGTAAGTGCAACTGTCTCAAATTCAGTTAATCTTCTCTTGTGAGCCACTATATCTTTAGTGTACTTAGCATACTTTGGAATTTCACGAAGCACATCAACAAGTGGGATATTCAATTGAACCTGGATCAACATAGAGAGAAATTTGCTGAACATGCAATCATCATTCTTTTTCTGTAATCTTTGGGGGAAAGGGGGTGGTGGCCTTGGGGCCTCCACTGGCTCTGGAATTTCAGCAGCATTCTTTGGCTCTTGTGTCACTTTAGAGATCAACTCCCTCTCAAGTATGGGCTTGTCTTTTCTCTTCTTTGGCACTTCCTCTAGCTCCCTCCCGTTTCTAAGTGTAATTGCATTCACTTGAGGGTTCTTCTCTGTATCACTTGGGAGAGTGCCAGCAGCTCTAGTGTTTTGATTTGTTGCTAACTACCCCATTTGCCTCTCAAGATTTCTAAAATCGGTCCCGAGCTGCTGATTGTCAATCAACAACTTCTTTAGCAAATAATTGGTACTCTCTTCCATTTGTTGGGGTGGCTTTTGAGACTGACTAAAACCCCCTTGGGGTCTATGCTGATTCTAATTCTGCTGATTTCCACCCCATGAGAAGTTGGGATGATTCCTCAATTTGGATTGTAAGAATTTCCGTATTGTGCATGCTGATTCGGTGGCCCTCTATTCTGTTGTCCCATATAATAGATGGATTCTGGATTCGTGGGCACATGTCACTCATATGATTTTCACCATATAATTCGCAGCAAATAGCCCTCTGGTGCACATGTTGCATTATTTGTGGTTGCTACATTATCATCCTAGTCATCTGATTGGCCAGCTTTGCAATATTGGCTCTCATGGCTGACAAGTCGTCAAGCTCAAGTAATCCAGCTGTTTTTGCTTAATTGCCTTTCGTGAATCCCCCTCACCTTGCCAATTATTATCATTAGTCGTGAAGTTAATCAGCAAGATCTGGATTTCACTGTACGGTCTGGCCATGCAACTACCCCCCACAAACTGAATCAAGATTCATCTTTGATGCATGATCTAACCCATCTACAAAGGTGTGACCCAATACCTCATCCCTTTGACTATGATGTGGACAGTCTCTGAGCATCTTCTTGTACCTTTCCTATGCTTGACGAAAGTGTCTTGCGAGCTCGTTGTTCGAACCCATGAATTTGACTCCTCAATATATTTGTTTTCTTAGTGGGGAAAAACTTGATTAAGAATTTTCTTGCCAGATCATCCCAAGTGCGGATTGAATTTGCTGGCTCCTTATTCAACTACTCCTTAGCTTCCCCGATCAGTGAAATGGGAAAAAGTGTCAGCCTGACATAGTCCTTCGAAACTTTTGGATAATTGTAAGTATCCGTAATTTCCAAGAAATTCTAAATGTGCCTCTGCGGGTCTTCATGAGGTAAACCCACAAATAGCAGCACCATGTATTGCTTGAGTTCAAAGTGCCCAGTGATATCAGGCTTCATAATAGCCTGAGTCATATTAGCCAGACTGGGCGTTGCGGCTTCAATCACAGCGCGTTCCTTTTTACCTGCCATCTCAATTGGCTGTGGTTGAACTACGATGTCAAACTCTCTTTCAATTCTGGTTCGAGCGTCCACCCCCCTCCTCAATCTATGAAGTGTTCGTTTAATTTTGGTATCAAGAGGAAGGAGATTGTCTGTGCTTCTACTTCTTCGCATTCAAGAAAAAATCCTGTATTAGCAAAAACAAAGTGAACTAAAAATCAAACTTGAATAAATAAATAATAAAAGCTCAACTCAGTCAAGTAGCTAATTTCTAAGTCCCCGACAACGTCGCTAAAAACTTGGTGCAACCGAAAATACTCATGCAAGTGCACGTGATCGTCAAGTAATAAAGTAGTAAGTAGAGTATTGTTCCCACGAAGACTTGTGATTAACTGCTGACAAATTCAAACTCAATTAACTTATCTATCCAAGAAGTGTTTCACAAAATAGAGATGTAACTGATTTACTACCTAAACTATTAAGCAATAATTTAACTAGAACAATTAACCAAACACTAGCAATTTTGAGTAACAAACAATAGGAGAGGATATTCCAGGGTCACGGGCTAACTGACAATCGTGTTGCTTTCTTGGCTTAAAATGACTAATTGATTTATCTGGTTGTTGATTGACAGGTTTAATATTACTCATAAGAAACTGTCGAGTTCTTACTCGCCTATTCAAGTTAACTCAATGCCTATATGTCTATGGATTTAAGATTAACAAGAATGCATTTATAATTCCTGTATTCCAACCAAGCAAGGCAATTGGGTATATGTCTATCCCAATTTCTAATCCGTTCCTCGAGGCTCAGGTTCAAGAACTTGCTCTATTTAATTCTATATGCAATCTAAAGTTCTCACTTTCGAGTTCAACTAAAGATTCGTAGATAGTATTTCACTGTTAGCTACTCAACAACATAATTAGAATTAGAATTAAGTAAACAACCCAATATGATAAACTAACTTTGTCGAATTAAAATTCAAACAACAACATTCATGGTTCACCCATGACCCTAGAACAATGGGTTTTAGCCACTCATACTAGTTTTCATCATAATAAGGTTCAATTTTATCACAATTGGCAAAAACACAGGGAAGAAAAGAAGAACATGATGATCAAATCTCCTCCTTGCCTCTTGCCTCTCTATTTCCTGTTCTAGACTATGAAAACCTTGATAAATAATCCTTGGGTGAGCTTGAATTTATATAGGTTAAGAGGTATTTCCTCCAAATTTCAAATTATACCCTTGAACGAGTCTTTCCGGATTTTGGACTAGCGCGGTCGCGCACCTAGGCGCGCATCTGACCGTGCTAGTTGGACAACCTTTTGTTTTTGGGTGCGCTAAAAGTAACGCGGGCTCGCATCTGGGCGCGCTAGCCCAGGTCCTTAATTCCTTGATTCTTTTCCTCGTCTCCGTGCGTACTCAACTCTGAGGGGTCGTTCTTGCTCTAAAAATAGTTCCAATCACCTCTTTAAGTCATCACATAGGCTCCTCGTCCTGCAATATGTACAAATCACAATTAGAGCCCATTTTTGATCAATTATCCATATTATGACATTAAAACATAATCAAGCGAGAGCATAAACAATCACCAAATTACCTAGATTCAGCCTATTATCAGGTACCCGGACACTGAATTTAGATGTGTGAAGTTTGGTTGTGCAATAGGCCTCTTTAAGAAGCTAAGTAATAATCTAAGGTTAGTGTTCAAAGTGAATATTGAGCTCCAAAATCATGGTGGCATGTTTGTGTTGCACATGATCATCTCTTCGTTTATTTCTGTAATAGGATATCGTTTGCTTTTGGTATGTAAATTAATACTATATGATTATTTGTGGCGAAATAAATAAACAACCCCTTTAAGTTATTCCCAATGACCAACAAGACACCTCAACCAAACGCATTTTCAGTTAGACACTTCTAGTCAGTAGAATTGTGACTTTTGAATAACTTTGGTTGACTTGGCAAATGCGTGTGTTCTACCAAAATTTTCAGCGCGTGAGTGTCTTTTTGTGGCCAAGACCACTTCTCTTTTCTCTTTCGCTCCTTCCATGGCCGACCTCACCATTGCGAAGTATGCCCTGGCTAGCCTTGCTCGCAATTGCGAGCATGTATTCTCAAATGCGATAAACCCCAAAAATCCCCATTGTTGCAAATGCGACTGTCCCATTGCGATATCTGCGGCCTTCAAATTCATGACTTAGCTGAAAATCTTTCATTTTTCAAACTTTTTCAAAACATAAACTCTCTTAGGCGATTTTTCAAAGAAAAATTCTTCTCCAAATCGATTGTAAGTCATTTCTAACTCATTTTCTTCGATCTTTAACATCTTTTCACATGATTTCAACTCAAAAGCAAGGGTTTTCATGGGAGAAATTGGGTGTTTTGGGTAGAACCTAGGTTTTTCAAATTTTGGGAATTTGGACCTCGATTTGGGGTCCGATTTCAAAACAAATTATATATTTGGGTTCGTAGATGAATGAGAAATCGAGTTTTGGTTCGAACCTTGGGTTTTGACCATGTGGGCCGGGGTCATATTTTGACTTTTTGGGGAAATCATTGAAAAACTTATTTTCATGCATTATAATTGATTCATTTAGCATTTATTGATGTCACGATACGGATTTCCCACCTTCGGGAGTTGTGATGACGCATACTCGTGGAAGCTAGGCAAGCCGAATATTGCAAATTTATCTTCCTTTTTATTTAAACATATTACACAATGTAAAATACTAACTGGTTAAACAATGGAATAAGATTAAACAATCGGAAATGCAGAAGCCGAAACTTAATATTCCAACCAAACACCGCTACATAATTTGAAGTACAATACTACCCAAAATTTGGTGTCACAAGTCACGGACTGTCTAAGAACACTACAAACAAAGTTTGAATGAAGTACATAAGTTTGTCTCTGAATAAGTAAAAAAACAGAAAGAGAAAAGATAGGAGGAGACGCCAAGGCCCGCAAACGTCTGTAGGACTACCTCGGGTCACCTGTGTGGACTGAAGACAGCACCTTCACTGCGGTCCAAACGCTCCAGTATTAGTATTTGCACATAGTGCAGAGTGTAGTATCAGCACAACTGACCCCATGTGCTGGTAAGTGCCTAGCCTAACCTCGGCAAAGTAGTGACGAGGCTAGGACCAGACTATCAAATAAACCCGTGCAGTTAAATCATATACAGCGAAAATAGAAGAAGATAATTACAATTAAAGTTGGGGGGGGGGGGGCACATGGTGCGGGGAGTACTAGGTAATAACAGACCGACAATAGAGAAATAGAAGGAATGCCATAAATCAATTATCGGCAAAGATAAGGAAATAAGAAGAACAGGTACACACGTAATACTATTGCAGGCGTGCAACCCAATCCCATTTCATATGATACCGTTACAGGCGTGCAACTCGCTCCCATTTCATATATTACCGTTGCAGGCGTGCAACCCACTCCCATTTCACATATTACTATTTTAGGCGTGCAACCCGCTCCCATTTCGCATATTACCGTCGTAGGCTTGCAACTCGCTCCCATTTCCTTTATCAGTACCAATCATAAAAGAATCCCGGCAAAGGAACAATAGTAATATAACAACATCCTGATAAAGGAACAATAATATTACAACAACATCCCGATAAGGGAACAATAATATGACAATAACGTCCCGGCAAGGGAACAATAATGATAATCCTCATATGAAGAACAATAAACCACAACGGAGTCATAACAATTACAATACAAGACTCACGGACATGCTTGACACCGACGTATAGATACTCGTCACCAAGCATATACGTCGTACTCCACAGTTAACATGTAGCAAATAAGACACGACTCCTAATCCCTCAAGCTAAGGTAAGACTAAACACTTACCTCGAGTTTCCACAGCCAACTCAAGCCTCAAACACCACTTTTCCTTTTGAATTTGGCTCCAAATCAATTGTATCTAGACGTAATCGAATTCAAATGCTTACTTATAGATTTCCTATCATTCTTCCTAAAAAGTCAAAAATCGACCTCGAGCTTACATATGGTAAAATCGTTGTCCCGTTCTCGCTTTCTCAAGTCTTAATTTTCATCTCCGTTGTTTTCCAAAACCAATTTTTGACAAATTAACTCTTGATACTTGTTCCCTTCACCGTTGATGGATCTTTCAGGCATCCTCCGAGTATAATAACTGGCTTTAGCTTTTATATTTTTTGGATATGATTTTCTCACCTATCTATGTTCTCCAGCGTGTACACTTGACTGTGTGCCTAGAACTCGCCGGAATTCTTCTTGCCTACTCTATCCCCTTTGCCAGGAAGCATGTAGATTCACATATTCAAAGAGAGCTTCAGGTGCGTCCTTGGTTTAATTTCGAACTATGTGTGTTCTTCTTGCTCTTATTTTGATATTTAATTTGTGAAGATTCATCTATAGTGGTACTGCTAAATTAGTGTAAGATTGTTATGATTATTTTTTCCTAATTTTTTTTAGAAATGTCTAATCCAGATTTCAATTTCATGTATATCCTTATAATTGCACGCCGTCTGTTTGACTAATTGGCTGAATGCGGAGCCTTAGAACTATAAATCTTTTATCCCAACTACTATAACACGCGAACCATGTGAACACGAAGAATAGAACCTCTGTGCACCTGAGATAGCAAAAACCTATAATTTTTCCTTAGTTTGAAACCTTCCGAAACCTATCCGAAACTCACCCGAGCCCTCAAGGCTCCTAACCAAACATGCATTCTAACTCAAAAACATCATATGAAATTATCTTTCGATCAAATCGCCAAAATAACCTCTTAAACAACGAATTTAGCATAGAAATCTAAGAAAAATCTCAAAACTTTCAAAGTATCAATTTTCACAACTACAGGTTCAAGTCACCTCAAACGACTTCCGTTTCTTACCAAATTTCACAGACTCATCTTAATTCACTTATAAGACATGTACCGGGCTCCAGAACTAAAATACGGGCCAGATACTATCAAGTTTTAAATATATTTCATTTCCAAAAATTCACAAACTATTCCAGAAAATAATTTTCTTTAAAAATTCATTTCTGAGGCTTGGGACATGGGAATTCGATTCCGGGCATACGCCCAAGTCCCATATTTTTTCATGGCCCCTATGATAACTAGGGATTTTGATACATTTTATACTCCTTCTTGCTTAAGCTTTGATTAGAAATGTGGACAAAATAGTCCCAAAGGCTCACAAGTTGTGCTTGATTGCAGGTTTGATCAACAAGGTGACAAGATGTCAAAGATCAACTCAAAAAGGAGTAAAACTTGCACAAGTACCAAGACAAGACAAAGCACAGTCAAATAGGGCCAGTGCGGCCGCACACTATTCTGTGAAGTCCACACAAGTGAAGTTCAGAGAGACTGCTATCACTACAATATAAAGGCTTATCTATGTCCAACAATTAGCGACAAGTCAGAAACTTGGTCCTTAAAAGCATATTTATAAGGTCCAAATTTTCTTTTGGTCCCTAATTTTTTAATTTATGTTCTTATTTGACGAAGGGACAAAATATGGTCCTTATAATTATCAATAACTGGTCCCTAATTATCTAAATCAAACGGGTATAAGTGTCACACCTCCTTTCTACCCACACTTCTCCCGGAAGGAATATAATAAAGGGAGTTTTTCCAATTAAAAGACAATCGAAATGGGATTTATTTATTTAAAGAATTCAGAGTCGCCACTTGGGAGATTTATGGTATCCCAAGTCACCGGTTCAAATCCCCAATCGAGGAAAAGAATGACTCTGTTTAACAGTCCGCGCACCAGAAATTCGAGTAAGGAATTCTGTTAACCCGGGAGAAGGTGTTAGACATTCCCAAGTTCCGTGGTTCTAGCACGGTCGCTCAACTGTTATATTTGGCTTGATTATATGATTTTAAACAATTATGAATCTATGTGCGAATTTTAACTTTTAACCGCTTTTATTATTATTAGAGAAAATTGCAACGCTATTAAAACACGTCTCGAACTACGTCACATAAATGCACCCGTGATTTTTGACATAGTTTAATATCGTTGAGATTTGGATTAGGAAGGTAGATTATTAAAATACGCGCCTAAAGCAACTATGCGTTTGCATTTTGCGAAGGCCATGGAAAGTTTGCTAAATGGCCCGCCTCGAGTTCTAAGGAGTTAAAATTAATTATGTGAGGGCCACGAGTTGAGGGGTTTTATTTAGCATGGCACGCCTCAAATTATTCCAAAGGAATCGTAATTGTGTCATGCGAACGTGTACACAATCACGATAATTTGATTAAAATTATTAATAAGGTTCATTACCACTAAGTTTTGGGAGGTGAATACCACATATTAAATTACCAATATTCTAACATTAAATACCCAATAATCAAACCAAAGAAGCTAAAATATCAACTAATCCTCTAAACAAAGAGGATGGCCGAAAAAGTAGAAATAACATTTCAACATCATATGAAGATTACTGAGATTTCTTACAGCTTTATTTTTCCAAGCTTTCACAAAATAAAACAATGATAAAATACTAATTAATTCTATGACACATGCTCAAATATACTCAGCAAAGATATCCAAAATAAGTGTGTTAAATGAAAGAGTAAGAGAGTGCAAAACATGGACCTTTTATTGCTGGAGTTTTCCAATGTACACAACGAAGAGGAGATCCAAATTAACGTACAAAAAACAAACGTGACCAAGGACCCGGACCGTGAACCTTCAATAGTGAGTTTCGACCACGACCTCGGACTGAACCTCTCGCAGAAATTGATCCGAACTTGACTGATGATGTCCATATCATTTGAAGAAGTATTAGGCATGTGCCTAATAAAAGTTTCTTTGGTTTGGTAGCCAACCTTGTTGACTTATTTTGGTTAGGTAGCCAACTTTGTTGAATTAGTTTTGGTTGGTAGCCAACCTTGTTGAATTTCTTTGGGTTGGTAGCCAACTTTGTTGAATTGTGAAAAGTGTGT